>CAUJRU010000175.1:840045-1040158 GCA_963277665.1 Viscum album | reverse complement strand
TATTTAAAACAAGGTCAGTAATTTTATCAATATCATCTAAACATTTATAACTCATATATCATAAATTATCTATTGGTTTTCACATACAAATCATGTGAATACCATATAACTATTTTCTCTTATAATATTGTAAAATTCGGAAGAACTATAAATCCATATTTAATATATGTATTCTTTCTTATGAGTTGTGCAGAGGCCTATGAACTAACTAGGAATAAATGGAAGGAATAAAGTAACTCCAATCCATTATTTAAATTATCTCAACTACAAAAAAATAAACAATACCAGAAACACAATCTATATAAACATAAAAAATATCTATAGAGAATCGCTCAAAAGATTCAATAACATAATCAAGGTTATTTTTATTAGAGGGGTGTCTAGAGACCACAATGGAATCAAGTCCCACCTAGATACCCAACATAATGTCAACCTCTTTGACCAAGGATATAGTTTCAAAAACAATTTCCTTGATATATGTATAAAAAATTACAATAAGATATACTAATACCACTTTAATAATACAAAAATCTATTATATAATCATGAATGAAATATCACTACCTCTATGAAGAAGAAAGACCAAATGATGAAAATAGATAGATAGATATAAAAAAACCAAAAATATTCCCTATGAATCCATGATAATCAATAGGGGTAGATCACTAAGCCACTATCTGATTAGATACATGGTAGTTTTCTCAGAAATAATGAAACTCAACCAATATAGGATTGAAAAATATAGTTTTTATAAGTGTAATGTTTTTTAACATTCAGCAGTCGTGTAAATATAAAGATAAACAGTCTAAATAACATGATAAATCTACTAATGGGAAAACTATAATTATAAAACAAACTAAAAACTCTCTAAAAAAAAGATAAACACAAAAAGGAGTATGTTTATATAGTACCAACAAAATAAAATTCTTCTCTCCAATTTTCTAGCTTTATTAAACAAGCATTGAAATATGAATAATATAAATAACATCAGAAAATTTTTAAACAAATGAAAATGAGAAATATATTCATAAATTTTTTTTTTCAAATAACTAATTCTGAAAGAATAATTGATGTCATATTATTATTATAAATATACATATGGGAATTAAGATTAATCTCCTTATATGAAGAATAATCTATAGTTTTTTAGGAGAAGTTCTCAAAATATATGGGGCTTAAGATGTTTCTCAATTCCATGTGCTACATGGTCATGATATTTTGATAGAGAGTTGCGCAATAAAAGTGAATTTATAAATATAATAATTCTACGTTTATTTATTAAGGTGGGTAATAGAAAATTAAAACCCAAAAGATTTTATTAAACACATTTTGAACTCTCAATCAATCATTCTAGTGGATTTCTTATGTAAATAATAGTAATATTTGGAAAATTATTTTTCTCTTAATGTTTCCTTATCCTTGACATGGATGATGATCGATATATTCACCTATCATTAGGAAGGAATATTCTTACGAATAGGAAAAAAGTTATTAATGATAAAAAGGTATATTGACATTCAATGTTGGTATTGAATAGGTTGTGTTCTATTTTGGGAAGTCTCATCATAAAGGATATTATTTGTGGAATTGTTATGAAATATCTATTTCTAATAAGAAATATTATCTTGTAGGCACTAAATATGGCCATAGATAACTATATCTATTATAAATGGGACCAAATTATCATATGAATTTAAATTTCACTTCACCTATGAAGATGAAGGACATCCCTCTTTTGATCCCATTTCTTTTCAAGAATCATAATACAATGGGTGTATCCTTATAGTTGAATCCTTATGTATCAAAAAATGACTAGATGTAGACAATAAATAACTTGTTGACTATAAGGAAACCAGGGATTGGACCAGTTGGAAAAAATATACTAGTTTTCCCTATAATGGTATTTAGAGAGATATGATGACAATAAAGAGTACATTTCATAAAATGTGTATCAAAACAAAAAAAATCCACCCCATGTAAACATTACATAGTGATTAGATTTAAAAAGGCATAAATATTTTTTTAATAAACCATATTTATACATATTTTATCTTGAAAATGAAATGTAAATCATTGTCACATTAAAAGTTCTAGAATACAAGGTTCATGGAAACCCCCCCTCCTCGTTATCCCCCTCCCCGCATCACCCCCTATTCTCTCTACTACATCCACTACCTACCGCCTCTTCTGTTGGTCATTGTGGCTTCATCCTTCTCTCATATACCCTCTTAACCATATCATTGATCTATCAACTGTTACCCACTCATTGTTTCTAAAATCTAAAATGGATATCATCAAAACCGTTAAAACTACCACCACAAGGAACATGCCTGAGCATGATGATACACATCATCCTACCAAGAGGCAGACTCCTACTCCCCCACCACTAATAGAAACAAGTACCATCATATCTTTCACTTCGTCTTCCTCTTCTTCGACCACTCATGATTCACTTTTAGCATCCAATGGGTTGGATGTAATTTCCCACCCACACCTCAAAAAATTATTATTCTCATCTTCACTAGAGTACATAGTCCGGTTGGTCCCTATCCATGTGAAGCCAATGTGAACCAATCGTGACATCAGACATCGCTATACATGAGACGATCCAAATCTAATAGGTTGTAATTAAATTCATCAACGGACTAAAAATCTTTTGCATCAACTAGGTGTATGAGTAGGATGTTTGAGATATCATAATTTATTTATTATCCACGATTGATCTATCCAGTATCTATTTCCTTTTTAGAATTTGATATAGGATTTTGATATCCACCCATGGTGTTTATTCTATCCACCTCATCTGATACTTCACTAAATTTGATGCCAACCCAATCTTCTCGAAAATAAATTAAGAGCGTAATAATGATGATGTTTCATGATTATCGGTATAAATTTTCAGAGATCAATGGATCTCATATGATACTCACATGAGAAGAGAAACTATATTCATTGTTCTAGCCTTCAGATCCATCACTGGGGTTTATCTCATGTCTGACAAGATCGAGGTGATGATCATGGGAGTGTGAGCTAGATTGAGGACATAATTATAACCTCATCCATGAGAGTCCCATTCATCAATAAGTCTAAGAATTTCATAATATTCTACTAGAACAATGTTATTAGAACACATGTTATATTTATAAAAGGATTCTTCACTTCTCATCTGACTATGTAGCTTAGTGACTTAAGTGACACCATAACTATCAATTCCCTTCGTCTGATATAGAGTGGTAGCCTCATTTTTTCATATAAAATTCGTTGGTGAGGAAGAGTGGTAGTGAATACAATGTGGGTACCTTCTAATGATGAGAATGATGATGATCCACCAGCATTACACAAAAACAACCTTGCCTCCCCTACCCATGTCCCTACATCCACTATATCCACCACAACATCCACAATGGTACAACTATTATCCCACCTATCACCTCTCTATGATTCCCCAATTTTTACTATCACCACAACTCCCCCTATTGATTCTTCACCCCATATATCCATTCTCATAGCTTTATTTACGTTTTTCCTAGTCATCTTAGAGGATCATCAATAACTATATCAGTACCTATGTGTTCAAATGTAGCCTCGTATCAAATTTTCATGAATCTACCATCACTATATTCATCTTTCCACCAATAAAAATCACCTACTACCAGTTCATTATCCATACCCAAACCACATCCTACCCTGTCCATCCTTCCCCCTGATCATACAGAACCTACATTCTCGAAGTAGTACCTATCAGAGTATACTAGGAGATGAAAGGATTGTCTTTTCCATCTCCACCAGAGGATCCCTTAATTGATATAGCTATTAGAAACTTATCCTCAGTATGGATTGACACATAGGATTCTACAACATTAATTGAGAAAGTGTCTTGATCAAAAATACCAAACGTAGGGTTGATCTATTCCAATAAAGGATACTGACAGTGTTGGCCAACTATAGACAAACCTATTCTGGTGGGGACATATGATACAAATATTGAAAATATTTCTTTTTCTGTTTAGTTATGCTTCATTCCCCATAATATTTATTACACTATGTGGGATCCATTTTTTGGATCTTGTATTACATTTTTCATTATGAATAATTTCTTATATAAATACATGGGACATAGGTTTTTGTTTCACAACTTCTTGGATTATTATTATTTCCCATCATCTTTACTTTGTTAATGTCCATCACTTCACCAAACATATGTTATTATTTGTGCTCTTGTACCACCATCATATTCCCACATATATTAGATATCACATCATTAATATGAAAAATAGTAAAATCCTGACGATATATAACTTGATATATATTCTTTTTAGGGGTCCCATTCATGAAATTCCCATTTTTTCTTCGTAAAACACGAGTTTAATTCACGATACCTTCCAAAGGTGACTAATCACGCCTTCTGTCCTTATATTCATGATAATTTCACCTCTAGTCTCTAAATTTTGAAGTAGAACACTAAGAATATGTATGAAACTAATTTATTCCCTTGTCCATCCACATGGATGGTGATTAATTTTTTTCATTATGAGTAGAAACACATATTTTTTTCTTATGTTTCATTTATGTTCCATGGGCTTCTGTTTTCCCTTTATTGGATTTTTTTATTAATACATATCGTTAATATTACAATATTACTTCACTATATTTATTTTTTATAATTAACCATGTATACATTCCATTTTTCTACTTCCACATTGTTTTAATAATATTGAACAATGTTTTATCTAGTGTTAGAATTTTCATTCTCAAAATTAATATATGTAGAAAATTTTAAAATCACCATCCACCATGTTTACACATTATATTCCATCCACTACATGGTTATCTCAATTCCCATCTTTTAAAATATCAATTTCATGTCCATTTTTTCTATGCTATTTTTGATTCCACTCCTATTATGCTTTTGCTAATAGTGGAAAAACAATATCAATTTTATGTGAAGGGGAGTAATTTTTTGTATTATTTTCAACAGACATACTTTATTTATTGTTCTAAATTATCAATGAGAAATTTCTCATTGGAATCATGAATAAAATATGAAATATCATTAAATGCATCTGCATTAATGAAAATTTTATGTTGGAAAATATAGAGAGAAATTTTTATTATTGTTAGGTTATTTCGTTTATTACTTTTTTGTAATTTAATTGAAATTTAAGGATTATAGATATTTATTTTAATTTAATTAATACTATATATTATTCATTAAATTATTTCTTGTAATTTTGGAATACATCCATTCCCAGGAGGATTCTAGACTTACACAATCGTATTAGTTTCTAATAATATGTCTTCAGAGACACTTTCAAAATTTAAACATATCAAAACATACATTGAGATATTATTAAGGATATTAATTAAAATATTCATTTTTAAAATTAATGGGAAATGGATTTTTATCCACTTTTTTTATTCGACATTTATATATTTTGTTCTTATTCCGTTAGTATCCATGATTAATCTTTTAAGGATGCAGACATTTTAAGAATATTAACCCATCCAACCCCACACATATTAAAATCAATGATTATCCATCAAACATGTTTGAGGAAATTTTCACTACTGATTAGAAATGGGATATTATCATTAATGTGACATTGAATAAAACATTCACTAGACTGATATGTTGTGTTCTGTGATTTCATTTGTAATATTCATTACATAACTTATTCCTTTAAATAAATTTAATTAAAAGGAAAAATATATCGTGTTGTGTAATTGGAATGTATAAAATAAAATTTACCAGATTGTTGAATAATATGATGGATTATAAGTATGTATGATATGGTTTCAATACATTGAATTAGAGTTATTTTTGGAATATAATTAACAAAAATGGAAAAGGAACAATGGTATATTTTGGATACTTACTTGATATAGTAATGTAACCACCATGATCTATTAGAGAACATAAACATTTTTTCTATAAGTGATTATTTTTAAGATGCTCATGATTTTAATGCATTACATGTTGTATTTTACCATCATTTTCATATTGATTATGATATTATACCAAAATTATCTCAACTTCATAGAGAATTGATCCCTATTAATTAATCTCATATGATTTATTTTCTATTTTTTAATTTCTGAATATGTTAAAACAAATGAAATAATATGGTTAGGAACATGTACTCATGATATTTGGAATCCTCGAGAATCATTTTTCCTTTAGTGAAGACTAAAAATTATTTTTTTGGTAAATTTGATAATGGGTATAGTATATTAGTAATAGTTGTGAAATTAACACTAAAGGATGAAACAGTCTAGATAAAAATTGAACTTTAAGGAATGACTGATTTTCTATGTATGTCTGATTCTAGATGTATTATGTTTTCTAATTACTCAATCTTTATTTATGTTTATTATAATTTTTATATATTATATAAACAATTCTTATAAAACATGAAGTAATTTTATGATGTGAAACATGTATATGACTTGTAAAAACAATAGACATCATGATAATTTCAAATTCAAAATCCCACATAGAATGAATTAAATACTAGAATTACAGAATTTATTTAATGTGGTGGGTTCGAGAGATAACCCAACAAAACATAGAGATCAATATTTTATGAGAATATTGTAAATCTAAAATAAATTACATATATCCCGATTACACAATGTCATGATATAACCAAAAATATATTTACCACCAGTACATGATGTGATGTCATTACACATAATTCACTTTTTTATCTTAGGTGTTTTTGAGTACTCTTAAACATAGATAAATTCATAGTTCTACATTTTCTATAAATTTTATTCATTTTAATTGATATTTATTTTATAAAAAATTAGTTTTAATTCATTCAATTATATTTTTATAAAATATTTATCAGGTTGATAACCATTATACATATGTTATTCATTTAATGTGATTGTGATTAAATTTTGATTCTTTTTTCAATATTGTTCGATGATCATCAACAACTATTTCCACAACGTTGATTTTATCATTCTTAGAAAGTTTTAAATTGGATTTAAATTTATTTTTGTTTTTTGAACATTATTACATGTTTTTTTCATTATGAATTTCCAATTTCTCAATCATTTCATTATTTTCCTAACCATAAATTATATTACTTTTCTTTTGATCAATACTATCACATGTGGCATATCATTTTAGTTATGTGGTCTATTTTATATTATGAAAATAATATATATTATACATCATATATAATTTTTTATGTTTGGTTTGATAAATTTGGTGTTAAATAATTGTTAGCAGAAAATATAGGAGAAATATTTTAGAAAACATATATTAAAGGAAAAAACCATTAGAAATAGTCAAAGGAAATGTTTTAGTATATTATAATAGGATAATATATTAGTAAAGTATAATTGTATGTTATACTTAGTTAATAGATCTATGACTAGATAAAACATGTGGATATAGATTTTGAATAGATGAATATATGTGTAATATCCCGAAATAAATAGCTGAGTACATATCATCTGTCGTTATTGTTCATAGTGAATGGGATATTATAGAGAAACTAGTATGTCACTCTAGAGGAACATGATTTGGTAGATACAGATACCCATTATAAACCATTGTGAATGTTGTGATAATAATACTTATGACATTAGTGTATTCAAAAGGAATGGAATTTTAGGATTTTTATATTATCTAGACATAAATTTATAATTTACATAACGATCTTTACATTTATATTCTGTGATTTAAATTTAATATTTTTATGATAGAATTTATTTTATGAAATTATTATGTAATTTATAATTGATGAAATAATTTTATAAACACTCAAGATCAATAGAGGGATTATCCTATTGAGAATTTGAATATAATATATTCTAGCGGGGAGTATATCATGACTGTATTATTCTATAAAAACATTGATAAAACTATTAATATTGAACATATGTCAAAAAAATATTGTTCCAAGTATGCTACACCTATATTTTGTGGTTTCATGTTATGGAATATTCCATATTTTAATATAAATAGTAATATAGTGGTACCTATGAAATATATTATGTCTTATGAAATGTTATTTATAGACTTATGATGAAATTAATTGGAGAAGGTTATATGGTAAATTTATTATCATAAATAATATGTCAATCAATATCAATCACTGATCCAAAATATGAGAGAGGAAGAATAAATAGATCATATATAATTTAGATCTTTTAAGGAATCATTATTTGAAAAATATTTACCTTGTGAGAAATAAACTAAAATCAATATAATATTCCACTAGATATTAAAAAATGAAAAGGAATGTTTTGTTAAGATTGAGAACACTATTATAAGACAATCCTGATATGTTATAGATTATATAGTTGATATAGATATGGAAATTGACAATTTATTTGATGGTTTTAATTCAATCCTATGAATTTCACTAGTTTCTTAATATTTTTTCCATATGAATAAAAAAATATTCTATTCCATAAAAATAGATAAATTGATTTCTTAATAAAATATATTCAAGGGAAATCAGGATAAAATATGTTAGTTAGAATCCATGAAAAAATATGATTCAGATTTGAATAAGTGAATAATGTTATTTGGTTAATTAATACATCGTTGAAAGAAAAAAACTAATAAATTATTTAAAGACATGTAATTTTTTTCTAATTCAACTGATTTGGGTAATATGGATAATGATTTTAAGGGGAATAAATAATGCACTAATATCCTATGATTTAGTTGTAGTTAAGTGGAGCGTTCTCAAAATAAATTTCCTATGTATTAGGGGATCTTACCAAAAAAACATTTGTGGGGGAAGTCCATGATTATGTTATACTATAGGTGAGGTTTTAGTTTATAATGATTTGTTTGTTGGTACATCCACATCAACCTTAAATTTGTCAAATTCATTATTTTATATTATATTTTCACCTTATTTTATGTCATCCATGTTTCCTATAAATATTATATCTTCCCCCAGTACCTTTGATTTTCCGATCAACACTCGATGTGTACATATCACTACGATAAGGATTTTATTTGTTAGTTCATAGTATAACACAAAAATATACCCTTTTATATATATTCTTTTTATACAAATTTTTGATATTGATGAAATCAATTGTGTATAATTTCATTCGAAATATAGTGAAAAAATTTATTTCCCTAGGATGGAAATTTTAATTCATGATGGAGATATGGTATTCCTAGTCTCTAAAGTGGTTAAATAAACATATATTTTATGTTCATATTAACCCATAGTAGATGTTATAAATAAGATTCATATGGAATAAAAGATTGAACAATATATTAATACTACTGAAAATCATCATATTTATGAAGTATATATTACGATGGAAAAAATATATGTATGCAATGATATATTACATATAAATCAACCAAAGGGTGATATTAATCTTTACATAGATTTAATACAGGATTAAACAACAATTATATGAATTACAATATAATAGATAAATTAGAATTAATGTACTTTAAGAAACAACAACTACAGTTGTGGCATAACAGATTTATACACCCTAGTGTTTCAATATGGGGTGCCCCTATTGTTTTTCTTAATAAGATAGGTATATAGATATAATTTTGATTTGATATTGTTGAAATCAATGCTATGATAATTTTGAATAGGTATCCTATATATCTCATCGATGACTTGTATAACTTCTTGGAATAATTCATCGATGTGATTTCAAGGATTTGAGTGAACATTTGTTTTTAGATAATAATTTTTAGAAATATTAGAATATGTATCATGATTATTTGTTTTTAAATAGGTGAAATCTAGGTGACAACATTCTAATGGATTCATGAAAAAATTAAGTATTAGAATAAATAAATGAGATGAAATTACAATTCTCATTACCTCTATATATCAAGAGACTTTCAAAAATAATGATTCCATTTGAGTTATTCTCGATTATCCTTCCAAATAAAGACACTTCCTCTATATAAGAGAAGATTTTTTAATTGAAACCCATATCATATAATACACCATTATGTAACCATTTATATTGGGTCAAATTATAATTAATTATTTATATTGAAATTGAAATAATTTTTTAGAAGGATCTATATACATTTTTATATGAGAGATACATATTATCCTAAAATTGATGGACATTTCCAAAGTTCTTTTAAAATTTTTGAATTCAATTTCAATGTAATGCTAATTTAATATTCATGATATATGGGATCTATATTTACAATTTGTGGAGTCTCAATATAAAAATAACATTCATTCATGAATTAAAATGGAATTTTTTGAAATTGTTATAAATAAATTGATTTTGTCTTCCATCATGATGGGGAGTAGTATATAAAATAATGATTTGATCATAAAAACATGTTTAAGAGATAAACATTTATCTAAATAAAACAAAATACCCTATAATAAGAACAATACAATTAATGTAATATGGAGATAACAAAATGAAATTGTGGGAATTGTTTATGGAATGTGTTGTTTTCTTCAATCTGTTTGTGGAAGGGTGTTACTTGGTTAAATAATAATTGAAAACGCTTTATAAGGAACATCAATCCTTTTGAAAATAAAAAAAATATTCTAATATATGTACTATAGTTTGAAAATTAAGTTTTCCATAATAAATCACATGATGTGTTCTATATCCTGTTGTAGGGATGTATATACTAGACCCAACATACATTCTAAACTCTATAAAAATATAATTATAATATGATCTATATTACTATAAAGAGCCTATCTATATTCATGATACTACATTACAAATATTTCAAAATTAAATAATACAAGTGGTAAAGGTATATTATATAACTAATAAAACATGGGAACCAAATGGGAACATGTTTATATCATGATGAAAAACAACCATCATTTGTTACTAACATAGTATGCTTAAGAATTTATTTATTGATATTTTTAAAGAAAAAATATATCCGAAGATCATCAAAAATATTTAGTAAAAATTTTATATTAATTATAATATAGTAAAATTTATATATTAATATATCTTGGATAAAAATATAAATTTTATTTGATCAATATCATTTTTAAACTTACAAATGCTAAATATGATTAAAATGAATTTTAGAAAGTATCCCTAGGAAATAAAATTTTATAAAAAATTGAAAATGTATTACATAAACAGTAAACCATTTATATATCATAGGGATTTGTAATATGTTTATTATTAATATATTGATTATCAATTTTTTAGAAATAAACACATGATCATTATGAGGTAAAAATGGATATTACACAGAAAATTATTTTCATATTCCTAATGTTTTTACATATTAACTAATAAAAAAATATTTTATATGAAATGATTTAAAAGAAAATTATTGAAAATATCTCTATAGATAAGAATTTAAATTCATATAATTATTATTACAAAAAAATAATGCTAATTTAAAATCATCATATGTTTGAACAATTCATTTTCATGATTTTTTTATTGAAATGCCAAATGGGTTTTTTAGTTAAATACATTTATCCTCATATATTAATTGTATTTGATAATTCCTTTTCCATATTTTTTATGATCATTTTAAAATTTTTGTACTTAGTACACTATCATTTGTTGTTATTATGAATATTAAAATTCAAATATATTAGTTACCATAGTCATGAGTATATTGTGTTAAAAGACAAAAATTATACAGATATGGCATCAAGATAAAAAAATAGACACTTAAACCCCATTTTATATATTTATATAGAAAATAACTGTGTAAACATGTTTTAGGATAATTTCAACTCCTTTTTTCATAGGAAATTAATATATTTTAAACTTTTAAAAAATCCCTAGTTTGAACTCTCTCACAATAATAAAAGGAAACCAAATCCCCTTGTTTATATAGATATATTGGGATATTATTCATGAACAGAAATATTCAAAATATATCCTGAAAATACTTATCCAAATTCTAATTACCATTAGATCTATTAGTTTCTAACAATAAGGTTATTAATAGGATACCTAATTGAGTTCATTAAATGAATATGTATCAATTTTAAATAAGGAAATTAATATTTATTCTTCTTTAAGAAACATAAATTATGTACTAACCATCCCATTATAATTATATCATTATATCACATTTACAGACATTTAATTATGTTTGTTTAATAATATTATTTTTTCTCTATCATTGTAAAAATGGAAAAAACCATCACATGTGTGTACAATGAACTCTCACCTAATGAAATGATGTAATTTGTTTTTAATCACCACCTCACCTGAATAGTCATAACGATGAAATAGAATAATACATATGAAACATATTTTCTAATTACTTTATAAAAACTAATATATACCCTATATTTTTACCTTCCACCCATAAAAAATGGAAAATTCACTCTTGTGGACATGTGGTCTACTACCTCCACGAAGCGATGAGGTTTTTTTCATGAATCCATTTCAGGTATGATTCAATATATATATATATATATATAATGAATACATATAAGATATTTAAAACATTAATATTAGTAAGTATTTGATTAAACAAAAGCCTATGCACATGAATTAAAAATCTAGTGATGAATCAATCTATGAAAACTAATAACTTATGACCCTAAATTATGATAATAAAGAATGATTGTCATCAAATGGGTGACACAATGTTATAACTAGATCATATGTATTATATATTTTTTATTTCTCTATAATATAATTGTAATAAATCTAAATGTATAATAAATGATTATAAACAATATTCGACTATGTAGAAGCGTGATGTAATGTATTTCATCTCAATTTCCACTCTATATTGAGATATTTGGTATGAATCATATATTTTTTGTGTTTTTTATTTTAAAATATGTTATATCCATAAAAAATTCATAAAATTAAATTTTTTGTAAAATAAATCTTTCATTCATTCATTGATATTTTTTATTTATGTTGTTTCCTAGAATTATGAGATCATCTGTAAAATTTAAATATAGCATCACATAGTGGACACTATAATTAATTATATATATTTCCCACAATAAAATATTTTAAGATATATAATGTTTTCCTCTAATGGAATATTATAAAAAATGATATCATTTGAATATACTTATCCCAACTCATCCTTAAAACAAAGTTGATAACTTTTTTAAATCAAAGGATGAGCCAAAAAACATATTAGGAACAATGTAATAAATGAAACCCCTTAGTCCGTGAAAACTAATAATATTTTTCAATATCAATATACAAATTTATATAAAAATAAAAAATTTATTACCTAATAAATAATGTTCTTCAACTCAAATATTTTCATAATAAATTTTGTGGTAAATGATTTGAGGAATATAAAACTAATAAATGATTTTTTTATTCATGAAAAAATCATGAATACCTTCTCAAAAAGATATACCTTTCTCCATTATGATTTATCATAACCTTTCCTTTAATTGTATAAATGTTAGATCATTAATATTTTCAAAATACATATATATATATTATATAGATAAATCATATAGGTGAAATAAGAAATAATTTTCTTATCTCTCTTACATTATTATTTATATATTAAATAACTAACAAAATAAATTAAAATAATTACATTTTAGAATCGAATAAATAGTTAACACAATCCCATTACATAATGTATTGGAGGTATATATATTGATAAACCAATAATCTAGAGATATATTATTATCACCCAGCAGTATGAGTTAAATTAGGGTCTTTCATTATAATTTCAATGAACCAAATTTTGAACCGGGTTAAAATGTTGGGTAAATTAGCCTTTTTCAATTATTGAACCAGTCGTTTTTAGAACAGGGCTTTGGAACGAGGTATCGAAGGTTTTAACCCTTCTTTTTAATGTTTTTGGACATGGTAGAATGCCTGTTAATTGTCCTTAGTGGTGCGAGGTGTTTCGGGTCCATCGTACCCGAATGATGCAGGGTTTTAAAGAGCAGGAGAAGGCTCACAGTTGGCGCACGGTTTCCTAAACCGTGCGGCCCAAACTGTGTGGCTTAAATCCGGGAGGCATAGGAGTCTTCATGGCCTGTAGACAGTTTCCGCAAACATGCGGGCAGACCATGCGGGTTTCCCTGGGTGTCCATTGGGGTGCCGCACAGTTTGTGCACGGTTTGGCAAACCATGTCGTTTAAACCGTGCACGGGGCCCAGTTTTTGGTTTTTAAAATAAATAAAAAGAAATTTTTTAAAAAATAAAAACCTATACTAAATCTCTCCCTCACCCCTCTCTCGACAGAACACCACGGCATACCCCCTCCTCTCCCCTTAGCTGCGCGCACGACCCCCCTTCCACGACGCCTCCTCCTTCCTCCTATTTCTCCAGGTATTTGGTGATTTTCTTCATCCAAATCTCCATGGTGAGTCTCTCCATCCCTTCCTCCTACATTACTGGCCATTTTTAGGGATTCTCTTGCCCTATTTGTGAATCGTCCAAACCCTAGGATGGGTTTAGTTTTTGATTCTGTACTTCTTTCTTGCCCCGCCTATTCTAGGGTTATACATAAGGTCTCTCAGGACCTTGTTGGTTTGTGTTTGATGTCCGCCGCCGAAGGAGAGGTGTGTTACGGTGTTTTCGATCCACCGGGTTTATTCCGAGGTAAGGGGTTTTTTCTTTTTAATGTTTTTGAATCCTCTAAATTGATGTCTTAGGTTTTTAAAGATTTTATGGTATGTTTTTCCTTCTATGATAGGCTTTTGGAATGGTTTTGGTTTGCCGGAGCATGGGCGGATCTTAGTTAGAAAGTGCCAAGATCCGGAGTGGACGGATGGTTCAACCTTGAGGTAGGGACCCTCTCCTTTCCATTTTACTGAAATTAAAGTAATAAAGATTTTTTTTCTACAAGATAGTCTTGAATATGTACTACTGTGAAAATAGTGTGAATTGTAGGAATAAGTTAAAATGGTTGTTGTTTACTAAAATAACGATTTAATAATAAAAACCATGGATCAGAGGTGCACTGTCTTCATGATAAAAGTAGTAAGTAGACTCTTATGCTTGTCTGCTAAATTCTTGTTATGATTTGGTGAAACGTGAATGAAATATATTAGGATGGTAAGACCATGCCTTAGGATAATGGAATAAGCATGACTTATGTTAATGCAATGGGTCTAGTGAGTGGTACATATTGAGGAGTAGTCCTTATCACCTTTTATTGATTTTTAAATCCTTATATGTTTTTAAAATGAAATGAAAGGAATAAAGAATGAATTAGGGGATATCCAAAACCGTACATGAGCTAGAGGTCTCATGTACCTTATATCAATGTGATGAATTGATAAATGATGGGATTATGTGATTTTGTGATATAAAAATTCCATGTTTTATTCATATGAATTTTATAAGAAGTGTATGCATCATAAACAATGATAATTAAATTATTAATCTTTAGGCTAGGGGTAGACTGTGAGAGCTCCCCTATGATACGGCTTCGGGCTAGGGGAAGACCGTGAGAGCTCCCCTAAATAAATGATACAGCTTCGGGCCAAGGGTAGACTGTGAGAGCTCCCCTATGATACAACTTCGTGTTAGGGGCAGACTATGAGAGCTCCCCAAATTAAATGATACAACTTCGTGCCAGGGGTATACCGTGAGAGGTCCCCTATGATATGGATTTGGGCTAGGGGCATACCATTAGAGCTCGCCTAATTAAATGATACATATTTGGGTCAGGGGTAGACGGTGAGATCTCCCCTATAATATGGCTTCGGGATAGGGGAAGACAGTGAGAGCTCCCATAATTAAATGATTCAGCTTCGGGCCAGGGGTAGACCATGAGATCTCCCATATTTTATGGCTTCGGGCTAAGGGTAGACTATGAGAGCTCCCTTGAATTATTATTAAGCCTTCGGGTCGGGGATAGACCGTGAGAGCATCCCCTTGGTTGGTCTAGGGGTAGGATCAAGAGTGATACCCCTGGGTTAAGGACATCCATGAGTTCCATCCCGGTCCTACCCAACATATTATATATATATATATATATATATATATATATGGTGACATGATCAGGTTACTTTACCGGCAACGAGCTGAAGCTATTATAGCCATAAGGTTTCCTCTGGGGAAACCGGGACGTGTGTCATTGTTCTTTATTGTTCTATTTATTGAATCATAGTATACCTGCTTACTGCATTAATTATTGTTACACTGTTTGCATTGTGTTAGACACCAGTGGTGCCGACCTACTGAGATTTATATATCACACCCTACTCGGTCCGCTATTGCACTGGGGTACCCGAGTAGACCGTTATTGTTTGCGATACCTAGGCTTGTTGCTATGTTGCTTGTGCCTGGGAATAGGATCAAAGGACCGAGTGAGAGATTGCGATGCTCAGGAGAACACCTGTTGGGCCTTGCTATCATTTTTTCATTATTTTTCATTGTATTGTAATCATGATGTATTGTTTACTACTTTTGTAGATGTATCATCATTAGTACATACATACATTGTAAACTGGATTTGGCCACATTTTAAAAAAATGATCAATATTTTTCTTCTGCTGCTGTTTTTCCATTGTTTAGTTATTACTTCTTCCACTATTGAATTTTATTTACTCTAAGATACCACTGCTCAACTCTGATAAGATGGTATAGTCTCCCCACTATCACCTCCTGAGACCCTCGCTACTAGTCGGTAGCCTCTGGAATACGGGGAGACGCGCTTGAGGCCATGTGACCTACCAGTCCGGCCACCAGTTCGATGGTGAGTTGGGACGGGATGTTACAAAGTGGTACCAATGTAGTTCTTTCTTTTGATTTGTTTTACTATTTTCCAACATTAGACAGGGGTAGGAAGGAATCAGAATTTGGTAATGAGTTGTGTCTGGGATTGTCCACCCCATGCATAGGGAAAAGCCAAATTGCCTCAAATGCAGTTATTATTTTAATGATTTTGATTATTACGATTGATTTTATTTCACCTTTGGGTGATGCACATGTTTTATATTTATATTGTTGATGCAATTTTGGGTTCTATCTCTGTTGAAAACCGATGATACAAGGGTATTCCATCTCATGCATCATATAGGAACATTGTTAGAAATCACATGCCATGACATATAAGATGAATTAGTGAAGCTTACTGTTGTGATAGGTACTATGGTATTTATTCTATGCTTCTGTGATATAGCATGTTTTGTGTTACTGCTTACGATAACATGTTGTATTTGATCAAAAATGAAATTGGATGCTTTTTCTAAATTAAGTTATCGTGGTTACAACTGGATCCAATTTTCTGTTTTAAGGTGCATGGGTGCCTTATAGCTGGGAAAGGGTAACCAGTGTAATCAGATTTCTGAAAAAGGGCTTCTAAAGCCTTAATTGTACAATGGAATTTACATTGATTAAAGGGAGCCAAATACCAAATTGTAAGGTGTATGGGCGCTTTCCAGATTGGTAGGTGGCCACCCTTATGATTGTATCGTTGTATCTGATCATGTTAATTTCTAAAATGTGATCTATTTTGTTTAACGAGAGCCAATTTTGAATTCATGGAATGTCTGGGCGCTTCATGGGTTGGGAAAACGACAATCCAGAAGGAATGTAATGGTCGGATGCTCTGTGTGATGTTTATATGTGTAAAAGCTATTTGTTTTTTATATGAAATGTTTTGGATTTTTGGGACCCTCGTAGGTCACATAAATTGTTTAAAAGTAATTTATCATGATAAATTACCTGAAAAGAGACGAGATGTATGATAAATGTTAAATGGTTAAAAGGATGTTTGTTGAAACTTTCCTGCTGTGCTTTGAGCTATTTGATAAAATGATCCAGTGCCTTGTGATTTTTTTTTAGGAAGGGGCACTTTATGTGTTGAATTTAATAATTTTAAGTGATTAAATGATAAATGTGAGTAAATATAAAGGGCTTGGGAAAATAAACTTGTAGTGGTGTGCTCTGTTGATACCTCATGTGTGGGTAAGTTAAGACTTTCTTTCGAGTGCCTTGGGACGGAACCGTAGGTGTTTTCCGTGGGCGTTTGTTTTCTTTTGGAAAATGACATAAAATGTTTGGCTTTTGAGCTATTGAATTTTGTTGGGCGTGACCAAGTACATGGATCGATGCTTTTTTTTACGTGAGGGGCTAGCCTGTGGTAGGTAGAACCCTTATCATTTCAGCGCTTTTCTTTTTTGGTGAGCTTTCAGAAGTTTGGTACTGTTCAGGTACCGTTGTCCCATATAGGACTACCAGTTTCCAGTGACACCCTTGTTCGGACGGGTGGTCATGCTACTTTTGATCTTTCTATGGGATTGAGCATCAGGTGATTCTCTGAAGACATGTCTCATTCATGGTTTTTTTCTTTATTGGTCATTTGACCTTTTCTTATCTGTGGTAATGGACGACTGTGTATGTTGTTGCATATATAAACAGTCTTGTGGGAAAAAACGATGTTCAATTAAATCTCTTGTGCTACTGTGTACGGTCTTGGGTCATCTCTGTGGTAGGGTGACCTGCGCGTTTGAGAGACATGTTTTACCAATGCTCAGGATGATTATCAAAAGACTTAGGTGGTTGAGACCATGGTCTGGTTTCATTGTATTTCTTGTGCATTTCGACGTGGTGATCGTGGCTTAGAGGAGCGACACACATCCGTTTAATCGTTATGAACTAGTTCGCTTATAAGAAGCTGGTGTTTTATTATTTCGATGACGCTGACCATTCTATGGTGGGAAGCGTCATGCCGGTTTAGGGATGTGTGTTATTCCGGGTAGAAGGAACACATCAAGAAGGACCATTAGGGAATGGTCGAGTTTTTTTGAATGCCTTTGAGGCAGGCATGTGTTATTATACGTCGATGCATGCTCGGTAGCACGACATTGATCTGGTTGTAGGTGTATGCAACCCCCTTTAAGAAACCCTGTTGGTAATGGAGGACATCAGTGGTAAATCGTGAACGATCATGGAATTCCATGTGCGGAAAAAAGGCATTGTGATCTGTTCAGAAATCTTGATGTGTTGGCTGGTGAAGCCGAGTTTCTTATTTAGAGTCGACCAGGGGTTGTTCTACTTTTCTCCTTTCCAGTTTTGCGTATAAAAGAATGGAATCTGTTCCAATCCTTTTGGTGTAATATACTATATGAAGAGCATGTCCCCTATCTTCTCCTCATCCTGGATGCACTAATGGAGCGTTGGTCTTATCTGTGCTAATGCTTTGAAGCAGTTGGGCTTGTTCGGGTGGTTCTGTTTCAGCATTGCATGAGGGATGCGTGGTTCCTTGTATGGTTTCATTTTGAGATGTCACTGAGAGTCGGGTATAAGCTTTTCGGTGAACGTCCTTGTGGTGAATGCAGGATGCCTAGCGAGAAGGCATCGTTTTTTATCTTGTAAAGCACCGGCCGTCTAACGCGTGCATCTTCTTGAATAGTCAGCCAAAGTGGCTTGACTCTTTCTGGCTTGGGTTTAGAGGACGATGGGGAAATCTATTGTTAGATAATTTCAAAATCACGCTAGGTGTGTCTTTTGAATGTGTGAGAATGATTTTGAAATCCTTTTTGAAAGGTGGAGTGGTAGTTTGGTTTTTGCTGTTTAACACCAAAACCTAAGGTGGGAAGTATCGTTGATTGGTTGCTTGTCGAGAAGACGATGAAGTTGTTTCTCCAGTATGACGATCTCAGGTAAGAGTCATCTGGTTTTTCGGTAGGAAAACGAGAGTTGGCTCGGGTGATAAAGCTTAAGTGTCGTGTGATTAAGTGGACGTTCATTGGTGAGTGGGACGTTCGGAAACATAACGTGATCATTTGAACGGAGCTTCACGACCCTTGTAGGTATAGAGTGGTGTGTGTTGTTCTTGCTGGCTTCTCGGGGATGAGAATTTCAAAGATGGGAAGGTTGCAATGACCCTCATTTTGAACCGGGTTAAAAAGTGGAGAAGTTGAACTTTTTCAATTACTGAACCACTAGTTTTTAGAAGTGGGCTTCAGAACGAGGTTCTGAATGTTTGAACTCTTCCTTTTAATGTTTTTGGACATGGGAGAATGCCCGTTATGTTTCCCGGGTGGCGCGAGTTGTTTCAGGTTCATCGTACCCGAAGGAGGCTGGTTTTTAAGGAGCAACAGAAGGCACACGGTTGGTGCACGGTTTCCCTAACCGTGTGGCCAAAACTGTGGGGCATAAATCAGGGAGGCAGAGGAGTCTGCACGGCCTACGCACAGTTTCCCCAAACCGTGCGGCCAGCCCGTGTGGGTTGCCCTGGGTGTCCAGTGGGTTGCCACACGGTTTGCGCATGGTTTGGAAAACCGTCCGAGTTAAACCATGCATGAGGCCCAGTTTTTGGTTTTTGAAATAATTAAAAAGAAAATGATTTAAAAATAAAAACCTAAACTAAATATCTCCCTCACCCCTCTCCCGAAAGAACACCACGGTGCACCCCCTCCTCTCCCTTTAGTTGTGCCCAAGACCCCCCTTACATGGTGCCTCCTCCTTCCTCCGATTTCTCCCAGTTTTTGGCGATTTTATTCCTCCAAATCCCTATGGTGAGTCTATCTATCCCTTCCTCCTCTTTTACTAGCCATTTTTAGGGCTTCTCTTGCCCTATTTGTGATTCGGCTGAACCCTAGGTTGGGGATTGTTTTTTATTCCATAATTATTTCTTGTTTTGCCTGTTCAATGGTTATATAGAAGGTCTCTTGTGACCTCGTTGGTGTGCGTCTGATGTCTTCGGCTGAAGTTGAGGTGGGTTGCAGTGTTTTCGATCAACCGGTTTCATTCCGAGGTAAGGGTTTTTGGCCGTTTAATGTTTCTGCATCCTCTAAATTGATGTCTTAGGTTGTTAAAGAGTTCCTACTATGTTTTTTCTTGTGCATTAGGATTTTGGAATGGTTTTGGTTTGCAACGGATTAGGTGGCTCTTAGTTAGAATGTGCCAAGAGATAGATTGGATGGATGGATCCTCCTTGAGGTAGCGTCCCTCTCCTTTCACTTTTATTTAATGTAAAGTAATAAAGTGTTATTTCGGCAAGTTAGTCTCGAATAATTGATTATGTGAAAACAGTGTGAATTGAAGGAATAAGAAACAATGGTTGTTTGGACACTAAACTAACGATTTAATAATAAAACCCCTCGATCAGAGGTGCACTATCTTCAAGATAAACGTAGGTAGTAGACTATTATGCTTTCCTACTAAATTCTTTTTATGCTACGGTGAAACATGAATGAAATGTATTAGGATGGTAAGACAATGCCTTAGGATAATGGAATAAGCACGACTTATGTTAATGGAATGGGTCTAGTGAGTGGGACTTACCTAGGAGGAGTAGTCCTCAGCACCTCTTATTGTTTTGTAAATCATTATATGTCATTGAAATAAAATGAAAGGAATAAAGAATGAATTTCGTGTTAGCCTATACCGTTCATGATAGGGTGGTCTCATGTACCTTATATCAATGTGATGAAATGATAAATGATGTGATTATGTTATATTGTGAGATGGAAATGCAATTTTTTATTGATATGAATGTTATAAGATGTGTTATCCTCATAAAACATGCTAATTAAATGATTATGATTCGGGCCAGAGGTTGACTGTGATAGCTTCCATATGATATGACTTTGGGCAAGGGGAAGATAGTGAGAGATCCCGTAATTAATTGATACATATTCGAGGCAGGGGTAGACCGTGAGAGCTCCCCCATGATACGGCTTCAGGCTAGGGGCAGACCGTGAGAGCTACCCTAATTAAATGATACAGCTTCGGGCCAGGGGTAGACCGTGACAACTCCCTTATGATACAGCTTCGGGCTAGGGACAGATTTTGAGAGCTCCCCTATGATACAGCTTCGGGCTAGGGGCAGACCGTGAGAGCTCCCTTAATTAAATGATACAGCTTCATGCCATGGGTAGACCATGAGATCTCCCCTAAGTTACGGATTCGGTCTAAGGGTAGACAGTGAGAGCTCCCTTGAATAATTATTAAGCCTTCGGGACGTGTATAGACCGTGAGATCTTCCCCAAGGTTGGGCCATGGGTAGGATTGAGAGCGCTTCCCCAGGGTTAAGGACATCCGTGAGTTACATCCCGGTCCTACCCAATGTATTATATATATATGCTGACAAGATAGGGTTACTTTACCTGCAACGAGATGAAGTTGGTATAGTCGTCAGGATTCCTCTGGGGAAACCGGGACGGGTGTTGTTGTTCTTTATTGTTCTGTTTATCGAATCCTTCAATACCTACTTACTGCTTTAATTATTATTAATCTGTCTGGATTGGGTTAGACACCGGTGGATCCGACCTAATTTGAATTATATCTCATACCCTACTCGGTCTGCCATTCCATTGGGGTACCCGAGTAGACTGTTCTTGTTTGCAGTACCTAGGACGGTTACTATGTTGCTTGTACCTAGGGATAGGAACAAAGGACCTAGGGGGAGCTCGGGATGCTCATGAGAAGTCATATCGGGCCTTGTTGTCTTTTCTTCATTCCTTTGCATTGTATTGTAAGCATGTTGTATTTTTTACTGCTTTCGTAGATGTATCATCATTTGAACTTACATACATTGTAAGTTGGCTTTGGCCTCCTTTTATAAAAATAATCATTATTTGTCTTTCGCTGTTGTTTTCCCATTGTTTAGTTATTACTGGTTCCACTATTGAATGTTATTTACTCTGAGATACCGCATCTCAACTCTGATTATTGGGTATAGTCTCCCCACTATCACCTCCCGAGACCCTTGCTGTTAGTCGGAAGCCTCTGGCGTAAGGGGAGACGCGCATGAGGCCATGTGAACTACCGGTTCGATGGTGAGTCAGGCCAGGACGTTTCAATAATATTTAATTGGCAGGAACAATATAAAATCATAATAGATAAAACATATAATTTTCACCATTTCAGTTATAATTTTTTTTCTTCCATAAGAAAAACATTTATCAATATTGATACATCTGTTACATTTAAAAAGAATTTGTTAAAAACCCACATAAAATGGATGGAATGTTATTTATTGATGAAAACATTTAATGTTTTAGAAGTATAATTCATAAAATTAATGATATAGTGAGGGGAAATATAGTTTTCATCATATAAAATAAAATTAAAAATTCCTTTTTTCATTCACATTAAAATATTATATAAAATATAACTTTTGAAGAATACATATTTATATTAAATAATATATAAAAATACAATATACAATTCATTTATTTTAATATAAGTACATATATAAATAAATTTTATGAATATGGAATAAGAATAAATTTTTTGGTATAAAACAAATCTCTAAAGTATTTAAAATGTGGTTTTAATGGAAAAAAATCACATACCGTGAGTCCCACTAATCACATTAACAATCATTCTCCTCCTGAATAATAAACCTATTAAATTTTTTTATCATATTAATAACCTTTCTTGTGGATAATATTAATTTTATTATACTTTTAATATTATTATACACATGTAATTAATCGTTTTAGTTCATGTAAGAAGTTTTGATGATATATTACTCCAAATTTTAAAATGTCATTAGTATATGTCTTCCAAATTCAATGAAGTCATTATTCCATAATATATAGAATAAGAATTCGGAAAATATTCTTAATTTTTTACTATAATTATTATTTTAATTTAAACCATGGATTATTATTATTAAAAATGAATTACATTACCTCCATGATGATTGTTGGATGTACATCTTCATGGGAATTGTTTACATTTTTCATCAAACATGATCGATGAAATTTAGTATTATTTTAAATTTTATTAATTATTATAAAATAAAAAATATAATTACCATTATTTAATTTCACTAATATATATCATCCCTTTATAATGGACCAGATAAATTAATCGCATCACTTCGTGTAGTTTTTAATCCACACACACTCATGAATAAAATTATAATTTCCCAACTCATATAATCATAATAAAAAATATGACAATTTATCTTTTATGAATGATAAATATATAATGGTATTCATATTTTAACATTAAATACATCATTATATCTTTCTTTGTGGGGTTATTACAGGAAAAAAAATTAATTGGCTCAAAAGGTAGTAGTATATTATACACACGAATGATGGTTTTTTCCCATATTAATGGAATAAGTTTATTAATATAAGATATTACATTAACATTAATTTTTATCAATATATGTGAGATACTGTTGTTATTATTTAATATGGGTTAAATAATTTTAGAATGAGTCCTATGAGTAAATAAAATAATAATACACAGTAAAGAAGTATAAATCTTCATGATAAAAACACTATTGTTCATAACTAGATCCATTATAAGATGGTTTTTTGATAAAACCATGGATTCTGGAAAATAGTGAGGGATTTATTGAAGGGATATTTTTTGATTTTTTCTTAAAAAATAGATCTTTATGTCTTGATTTGGGAGGACTATTGTTTCCTTTTATAAGTGGGGGATATGGAACATTGTATTTTTTAAAAGATTAAAATATATTAAATTATTATTTTGAATTACTGGATATAAATTGAATAGTTTAAAAATATTATATTACAAAGGGATTAAATAGATAAATATAATATAATTAATACAATTTTGAGGTCATTTTAATGAATATAACATATTTTTAACCACAAATAATGTTATTTAACCATAATAATGGTAATAACTATTATTTTTTGAACTATTCATTATGATTAGAAATTATGTTGAACATATAGTAAAATAATAAATACAATTTTAAAAAATACAGAGTCCATTTTATAAAAAAACATTCAAATAATTGATAAAATTTAATTTAAATTCAATCTTGAAAAATGTTTTGAAAATTTATTTGTTTAAATAATTATTTTTATGTATAAAATTGTATTAATAAAACAAATAAATTTTAATATTGGTTATAAAAAATTTTATTTAATTATATTTAATAAAAATGAATAAATAAGAAATTTTAACTTATAAAAAATGTAATTTTTCATTGAAAATACTTCAAAAGAAAAAACATATCCCATAGAAATCATCATTTTTACAACATTCATAGAAAAAAATATTTTTATAAAATTAATAAAAATTTACCTTATTTAATTTAAAATTACCAATTTAAAATAGTGTGGTCATTATTTAAAAACAATATTATATATTTTTAATGCAATAGAAATCGTGTGCAATGTGGAAAACCACCTTGTGAAGCCATGCGATTCTTAATCACAAATGCTTTATGTGGAAGATAATGAAAGAATCATTAATAAATAATGGTGATTAAAATTAAATAATTTTGATTTTAATTACATATTTGTCATTATTAAAAATTAATATTGTAATTTCCATATTACCTTTTATCTCATTGGAATATGATAACGTCTTTCATGTTGCAGAATATTATTTTTTAAGAATGATAAATATGTAATCAAAAAAATTATATAGTGATAATAAACAGAATGAATCAAAAATATCCTTGAATGGAATGTAATATGTTTTTGATGATTGAAATTGGTAAAATATCCATGTATGCTACTTATTTTAATATTATTCATTTCAGACAATAGTGAGGGGTCCACATGAAATAACATATATGTATCTTCAAATCTGATCATAGGATCAAGAATAAGAGGGTAGAATTCAAATGTATATCAAGTTGAATAGAACATTGATTACGTGAATATGTTTCAAGGAACGTGGTTTTTTGTAGTGTTCATATCCTAAAAAATTATCAAATCTTATTTATAATAAGATTCATCAAATCATGTATCCTTGATATATATATGGAATGTCAATTTATTAATTTAAAATGTTATTGAGGTAGGTATTAGAGAATAAGTAAATGATAAATATATATATCACAATATGGTTTATGTCAATTTATTGTTCATGGAAAATTATTAACATCAACTCATTGAAAATTGACACCAATGATGTAAAATTCCATTATAAGGGAATTTTTTTGTTTATATTTATTTCTATGATTCCACATAAATCAAAAAATTATATTAAATAACTGAATAGATATTGTTCTATATTTCCATTTGTAAATTATAAAATATACTAAGCCTCATTATTGAGTCCATTGAGAGGAATATAGGTAAGGTTCCAAGATTTGACTCTATGTTAAACATCACTAAGGATGACGATTAAAAAATAACATTTTTTCATGTCATAAGTATAATTGACTAGTTAAAAAAGAATGAAAACCATCAAACTAAGAATGTCTAATTCTTGGTTTTTGGAAAAACAAAAAAATTTCAATGGAATTTCACTATTGAATCAATGTTAAAAATCAATCAAAATTATGTTAATTAAATAAAATTGTGTGTATAGTGAAATATAATTTTAATATGACTTTTATGAAGAATAGATGGTGTGTATTCTATCTCTATATATTTTATGCATGAATTTATTGATCAATGTTCCAAAATATTTTTTAGATTTTATAAAAAATAACACCTGAGTAATAATAAATTAATCAACGTTTCTAGTCAAAGAAGAATAGAACAAGATTTTATGGTTCAGAAATAGTATCAAATTTTTATGTTTTATATATACCAAATACATGAAAGAATATTATTTTTTTGTATGAAGTGGGTTTTAGTTTTATTTTTATTCGATATGCTTATATTATTTAAGGGTTCTAGTTCGTTAGTATAGGGTATTAAAATGAAAACATGTATAAACTTATTATTAATAACAAGATGGAATTTTCTTCTTATTTCATTGATTAATATAATATGAGGAATGGACATTTAGACTTTTTTTACAATAAATTTTTGTTAGTTATAAACATTTCAAATAAATTTAATCATAATGATGGACTAAAAAATGTGATTCATTTATGGAATCTAAAATGGTAATAATCTACCTAAATATGATGAAAATATTCACAACTTTAGTGAATTAAAATAAATCTTACTACCTTCATTATTGATATTAATATATATTTTAATTTATATATTCATAAAGTAAATTCTAATAGTTTAATATGTATATTAAAAAATAAGCTAAACATGAAATAATGTTAATAAGAAAATAAATGTTTTATTCTTAAATAGAGGTGATGAATGTTTAGGAATAAATTTTTTTAGTTATATAAACCGAATTTTATAATTTATCAGTTTAATAATCATTATACACCTTTATAAAATTGTTTAGATGAGTGAAAAAACGATACATTGGATAACTACATGGTAAATAAATCTATTTTAGCATTTAAATTATTGGGGTGATGTACTATTTTTTGAATGTTATAATTTTGACAGAACATCATTTAGAAAAAAAATGTTACTCGTTAACGCTTTTAGAAAAGTTTAACACATATTCATTCATATTTTAATACCAGAGGTTTTTTTATATTGATTTATAATTCATGACCCTGAATGAAATAAATTTTTTCCTAGATAAATTTAACAAATTTTTAATAGTTATGAAGATAATAGGAAATCATATATAATTCAAGAATCAAAACATAATGATATTATTGAAAAAGAATATATAATTTATTTTGGAAATATATATTGTTAATATAGTGTAACAAGTTCCTTATTTATCTAGATCAAATACTCCATCCAGTTGAAATTTTTAAAAAATAATATAATGATGATCCTAGTTTCAATAAAAAAAGGATTACAATAAAATGGAATTAAAACAATATAATTCCATATTTTATGTCTAATGAAAAAAAAGACTTATTTTTTCTGGGATATCAAAATTAAATTCTTATTAATAAATATACCATGTAACAATCCATTAATTTTGACTTCAAGACAGTTAATTGACCAATGTCATATATATATATATATATATATATATATATTTAAAAATAAGAAATAAATGATTCAGAGTATTTAATATCAGTAATATTACATGTTTTATTATTGATTTATCAAAATATTCAAAACATAATCGGTGTAATTCAATATATAAAAGATAATATGATTCAACGAAGAACATAATATATTTTAGTTAATTATTATTTTCCAAATTTCAAATAAAAAAATATGGGATTTATTATTTTCAATCATATTCAGAAGTTGATTTAATGACATTAATAATGATATTAGTTTCCTTAACTTATAGGAATCATTATTTTGTTCATAAATGGTAATAAAAACAGAAATTTTATATATAGATACAAATGTGGATAATTAAATTGTCTAAAAAGACGTGACTTTTTTAATAGTATTAAAATGATGGATTCATTGAAAACCATGACCTAGGTTTTGGAATTAGTAAGATTTTTTTACTATATAAATAGTGTGGTGATGGTTTGGGTTTCATGACAAATATAAATATTTCATATGATATGGGAATTTGTGAACCTGTGTAGGAACACCAAAATGAAGATTAAAATAATACAATGGAACATTAAAATATCTATCATGACCTTTGTATGTAAAATATAGTTAAATACATTTAAAGATTATTTGGCGAGTTTTGATTTGTATATGACGGAATATTTTAAGATAGAAAACCTAACAATAATAATAATAATATATTCAACAATATCATGTGATGTCTTTCATATGAAACTAAATCAATGATACATAGTTGTATCATGAATAGTTTTTTTCAGAATTACAGTACCATGAATTCTATTTTATATTCATAAAGGAAATTTTATGGACAAATTTTATTGCTTTATAGATGTATTCCAAGGAAATTTTATCACATTTGAATTTATCCAATAAAGTAATTCAAAAAATCTCACAATTATGATTTTATTGTGAGTTCAAGAACATTGAACAATAAAATATGGAAAAATAATTATTTTTAAGCAACATTGGACTTCGATGAAATTTGAAACACATAGATACCATATCAATAGCATCCCGCATCTTTATCACATATACTTTCATTACATTTTACAAATCCGGGGATCTTTATGGTTTAGTGTCTTGGAAACCAGGAACTTTAAACATGAAAACATAAAACATTCTTCTAAAACACTTGAAAGGCTTCTCCTCATGTTCATCCTTGGTTCATTACAGCAGCACATAACCTGGGAGCATACATCAAAAGAAAGGGTGAGCAAAAAGCCCAGTAAGGAAAACAAGAGAAACATTTTACATGTGAACTTGAGATACTTCAATAAGGTCATGAAAAAAACTTTAAGGCATGAGAATGAAATAAAGAGGCATATCATAATAAAAAAACATTTTTCATAACTTGAAAATGTGGCTACATCATTTTACATAGACAATCATGAACATATCACCAAGGTCCATCCCCAAGGTGTCATTTGAAAATTATCAAGGATATTCACCAAGGTATCATTAAAATTGTAATCTCTAGTGGTTACATCATTACCCAATGCATTGGAGCGATATCAGGGCGCACCCTTAAATTTTCCTTTATTATCATGTGATCCACATATATCATCATCGAACAATTCATAAATAACCAATATAGCATAAAATAAATGGGTTTCATTTCATAATCATAACGTTTTAAAAACTGCTTTAAAGACATGATCTTTACGTCACTTTAAAACCCACAGAAAAGGAAGGTGGGTCTCATGAATGTAAATCCCAGAATTTAAAATAGAACATTTTGGTATATATGTGAATACACCTTTAGAAGAAAGATATTTGAGTATTCACTTAATAATATAAAATAACTTTAGAAAAAAATGGAGAGATTTTGAGACGGAAATTCTGTAGCATAACGACTATGTTACGAGGTTTTAGAAGACGTTAAAAAGAGAGGGAAAATGGGTCAAACATTCATAAATGACCCATAAAATAGTAGATGGACAGAATAAGAAGGATACATGATCATGGTAAAGATATTTCAAGGACATACCATTTGAAATGAAAAACTTGGAAGGAAGACAAAAATTAGATTTCTCTTATGAAAGTTCGGCAGCCTAACGGCGTTACTTAAACTTCAACAAAAATGATTTGAAAAGATCAAATAGGGTCTCTCATCATGTGAACATAAGAGTTCAGTATGATATATATAGAGATAATGACCCAAAATAATTAAAAAGGAACTTGAAAGACTTGACATGAAAGTAGAACTTTGAAAATAATGAAAAGGGTGAATGAATCCCCTAAAAAATTCGGTAGCCTAACGGCACCACTTAAAACATCAAAATACTGAATTGAAGAGATCAAATGGGGTCTCTCAGCATATGAATATAAGCGTCCAATATGATAGATATAGAGATCATTCCCCAACATAACAAAAAGGAACTTGAAAGAATTGACATGAAAGTAGAACTTCAAAACGAGAAGGGTGAAGAACCACTTAAAAATTCGGCAGCCTAACAGCACCACTTAAAACTTCAAAATACTGAATTTAAGAGATCAAATGGGGTATCTCATCATATGAAAATAAGAGTCCAGTATGATATATATAGAGATCATACCCCAACATAACAAAAAGGAACTTGAAATACTTTACATGAAAATAGATCATGAAAAATGAGAACGGAGAAAGAATTCGTTACAAAAATTTCGGTAGCCTAACGGCGCCACTTAAAACTTCATCAAACGAAATAATGAGAGTAAGAGGGGATATCTCATTATATGAACATGAAAAGGGAAGTAAGAGGAATATAAAATAACATCCTCGAATATAAGAACATGGATCATAAAAGGAATGACATAAAAGAGATTACTTGAAATGAAAGAGGGAGGTCAGATCCCTTATCTTAAAACATAACTCTTAAAACTCAAAGGTTGGGAAGTTGAGGGCTTAAGGGAACCATGGGAGGACTCCTTGGGAGGTAAGGAGACCAGAACATCGTTGGGGAAAAGTGGGGAGTCTAATGGATGAGAGGATGGCTTGATATTTATAGGGAAAGTGAAGGGGACAAGGCATTAATGGCCAAGGGACACCTCATTAGTGGTTTTGCCAAAACCATGGGCTTTCCCATGGTATTTGCCCATGGTATTGGCCACTTGGGACAAATCATACCTTATCTTACTATTCATAAGTCGAAAATATTGATTAAATACTTAATACAACATTTAATGATGTCATTAAACACCCGTAACTTAAAAAATGTATTTTCACTATTCATCGAAAAATCAACTTTCTCAGAATAATCCCAAAAATTCACCTTAACCAAATATCAGTTCTCTGATTTCAAAAATGAAATCCATTTTATAAAAATAATTTTCAAAATATTTTTAATTAGATTTTTAATTAAAAACACTATTCATCGAGAATTTATTTTTTTCAGAAAAATCCCTAAAAATTACCTTAACAAAATATCGATTCTCTGAGTTCAAAAATGAAGTCCATTTTATAAAAATAATTTTCTAAATATTTTTAATTAAAGTTTTAATTAAAAAACACTATTCATTCGAAAAAACTAATACTTGAATAATAATTTATGAAACCCTTATTTAACCATTTTATTGAATCACATTACTTTATCAAAGTGCCTAGCTTATTTTAATACTTTCTTTAAGTGAGATTACTAATCTATTTGGACACATTATTAATCATAATCATAAGATCACTATTCAAAATTTAATATTCATCAAAAATCAAGTTGATCTTATTAGACTATAAATTTCGTATTGAACAGAATTGTAGAAGACCATTTTTTGTAAATCATTACACATTTTTAATTATTTAAGGTTTACATAAACATTTTTAAAATATCCTTTTTCTAAAATTCATCAAAAATATGCATACTATATTTATCCGGTCATTTTAAAATTCATAAAAGGAATTGAAGATTTTATTTAAAACAAAGGATTACACAAGACAGTTACGGTCTCCTTACATAGCCCCTTATCACACCAGCATAGTACCTATGTGTAAGGTGTGCTAAGGTGAGAGAATCCGAGGGAGGCTCGGCCAACATCGCACGAGTAGTAATTTCTATCAGTTTGAACTTCTCGCAAAGGCGATCCCGTTCTAGCTTTATACGATGAAGTTCAGCTTGGATTTGGTCCAGAGCAAAGCCCAGTGGTGCTACCTCCTTCCCAAGTTCTGTTAGATGGGCTTCGATCGTTCCAAGACTACTGGGTGAGGCCATCAAATTTTCTTTCTATATTAATTAACCAAGATTTCTTGTATTTAGAGACAATAGTCAAAACGTTTAGTTTTCCGTGGTCATATTGGCCAATGGTCAAATAACAGTCAAAACCCAACAGTCTCCTTTTAATTATACTCATGTTATCAAATGAAACATTTTTGTTGAGTATAAAAATAAAATAAAATAACACATAAAATTAGGAAACAATATTTATTTAAAAAAATTCGGGTCGTTACAATATCTAAATAAAAATTAATAAGTCTCTGCCAACATGTATTCACATCGCATTAATAAAAAATTTTATTATCTCAAGGGTCAGATCACACTATCAGCGTAAGTGTGACTATTGAGTCTCCTCCCATAGGTATCTCCAGATGTGAGGGTCAAGTCAATGGTTTAACCAGAAACTCTAGGACTTGGACAAGATTCATGGAAGGAAGGAATGATCGGTGCCTATGTCTATTGTTATGAAAGCTTGTAGTAGACTCGATCTATTCATCAAATCTTTCTCAGATCCCTTCGGTCACACTCCATGACCGCATACAGATACTCTCTTCCCTTGTCCTCCAGTTCCCTAAGCATGGTGGTTTCCACAAAAAGTGGGGTGGTTGTGACATGTCAAAAAGTAAACCACCTCATGCTACTCTCCTCACTTTGCTTCCTTGTCTGTTGCCCTGCAGATTTATCTGTCCCTAACAGTTCTTCTTCCCGAAATTTTTTACACACCCAAGTCTTTGAGACTGGTTCCAGTTTCCTACTTTCTCACTATTAACATTCACGGGTTTTATCTAGTCAGCCACGGAAAATTCAACCACAATGGTACTCTCTAACACCACAACATAAGTAGGAATGCATAAAGGAATAGTTCTGGCTTAGAAATCCTTAAAAAAATTGTGATCGAATGTCCGATCAACGAAGCACTGATCGTATCATATTCATCGAGTAACATGAATTATTAGTACACCTTGATGAATACTCATCTGCCGACATGTCATCCTGCTGAAGCTATAAAAGCTCTAGAGAAATATCAGCCACCTCCTCAATCCAGTCCTCAGCTTCCTATGACTTGGGCTCGCCTCAGAACCTGAGGTGTATCTAATGCTGAATGAAAAGTAAGGCTCTATGACTATAGGTGTCCTATATAGGTACTTCCGGTTGTAAAAACTGACTAATGGGGAGTGATATAGCTGACACACTACCTGAAGGTACTATCTTGTGTAATGGATCACGTAATTAAGCCTCATCACTCTGAGGACCATCATTATGGTCACACACTAAAAAAGGCTAGTGGCTAAGACCACCGTCTTCTCTACTGGTTTCTCAACTAGGCAGAAAAAGAAAGAAACCGCCTTCAACCAGCCCTCAAATGCGTGGGAATGTTTCTCGCCTCAAAACAATAGAGGCCTCTACTGCTGGAACCCGTGAAATATTCTCAGTCAGTGTGAACTATCTGCGTGTGCTGCTAGTGGTAATTGCTACCCCGTGGCCAGTGGTGTTGTTGGTACACCACTCGAAGGTGCCAACATAGTTAGAGGGCACTGCACTAGAGCCTCGTCTCTCGGTGGCCATCATCTTGTACTCTCTTGGGAATCCTAGCTGGCTGTCTATGCAACGAAATCCTGATGAGGAATAGGTGTTCCATTGTCATTACATTATACATGTTGAGTTGACTCAATGAATTAGAAAAGAAAAATATTCTAAACACACACACAATCAGTGTTTTCAGGCACTATGTCAAAAATCAGATGTCAGGGTCCTGGTTTTTGGATACGTCGGCCGCCACACCAACACTGGATTACCTAAACTGATAACTACACTAGCTACAATAAACACAATTTCAATTAATAATATCAAAGTCATATGTTATATGTTATAACTGACTCCTCTGATACCAATTTTCCACAACCCGTCCCGCAGGGACCGTCCTGTGACTCCCCCAAACCCACCTTCCATAGGCAAAGGGCTAGAGACTAGTACTGAAAGAAGTAATCCCTAAAACTGGGAAGTTATTTCCTTTATATGCTTTAATCACATGAAACCAATCACACAACAAGATATGAACATATGTAACATGAATAGTTAAGAGAGTGAGTACAGACAAGTAAAATGGTCCAGAATACAAACTCAACTGTAAATTACATGAAACTGAAAGTACAAGTAATCTGGAGAAAAAAGGAAGACATGTCTAGGGACTACCTTTGAGGTTCCTACATGAAGGGTATGTACAGATCACCTCCTCATCACTCCACATCCTTCTGTCTCCTCCATGTACTGTCTCGTTGAAATGTCCTTCTCTGGGCACTGTCCAGTCCTGGTACCCTTAGTCTCGATCAACGCCGTCTGTCATCTGAACCAAACACAACAAGGTGTAGGCATAGTATGTGCATGTCTGAGTATAACGATACTCAGTTGGGACCCCAATATCCTCATGGTCTCACTAAGTCCACAATGAATAAACCTCAAATCATGAATTCAGTTGTCAACCCTACTTAGGTATATGTCCATACATATATCTAATATATCATGTATACCCATCTCAATCATGAGGAAACAAAGGGTCCAACCCAAAAGATCAAATCTCAACTATTCCACAATGTAAGGAAAACCACAACGAAAGGTACCACATAGGAACTCCACATAAGAAGAATACCACCAAGGAATTTCCATATAGAAAATTCCACATCTGTATGAACTCATATCACACCAGGTATAAAATTAGGTACAATAGTAGAGATGATTAGATGTAACTACTAAATCATCGTACTCTATTAATAGGCTCTACTGCTAACCTACACATAATCTCTAGTATATGACCCACATAGGATCGCTGAAGATGACCCACACATGATTTCTAGGATCTAACCCACACATGACCGATAGGAGATGACCCACACCGGATTGCTGGAGCTGACCCACACATTATCACTATGAGGTGACCCACACTGGATCGATGGAGCTGACCCACACAGGATCACTAGGAGATGAATCACACATGATCGCTGGAGTTAGCCCACAAAGGATTTCTAGAAGCTAACCCACAAAGGATAACTAGGAGTTGGCCCACACCGGATCACTGGAGCTGACCCACACAAGATCACTAGAAGCACTCTGCTCGTCACAGCCAGTTACTGGGTATCCGCACTAGGAATGCTCGTCTTTGGGAGAATCATCTCCCCTAGCCACTAGTCGATTCTCCGACTGCCATGATGTCCCATGATGAAGTATATCAAAGAACTTACATGCCATAGGGGTTTTAATTCAATATATGGTGTGTCATTCGAATGTCTGGTCATTGAGTTATTAGACATTTAGTCCCAAGGGACCTGTTGGATTCGTGCCCGATCCAACCTGACCATTCCCAAACATTATCAAAAACTCTAGTGGGGTATTCCAATGGGACCGTAATGCTCCACAATTTCTAGCACCACTGACGGTTCGTTAAACGGATGTCCAGTGGGGTATACCATATCAACCCCTCGGCCCACTGGGCGGGCCGACAGGCCGCGAGGGGCCGCAGAGAACTCCAGGCAGCCTTGAGGCCACAGTGGGCGCCCCGAGTGTGAGAGACCGTGGAGCGGCTCAGATCGGGGTTTCTGTGAGGGCGTGAGGCCACGGGGCGGCTCGACCGGAAGGGTGCCGACGGCTCATGCGACAACATGACCCGGGCGATGGCGGTGACTCGAGTGGTGGTTCAGGCGGCGGGTCGACCCGGATGGGGGCGGCATCTCGAACGGCGGCGGCATCTCAAGTAGTGGCTCGACCAATACATTGACGGTAGTTCATCCTGGATGGAGGGGGACACTTGGGTTGACTCATCTGCAGACGATGTGGAGCGGCGGAGGCCGTGGGAATAAAACCCCTACCTCGAAGGTTTGTGGACGGAGGTCGTGAGATGGAAACAGCGAAGGCGAAGAGGATGGCCATTATCATTGCTTCCACATCCATGCATTCAATGTTAGTTTGAATTTCGTCATCTTTCCTTAATATCGGAGTGTGTTCTACGTTGAAGATGTTCTTCATTGGACACGCGTAATGTTTCTCCAATTGTTGGGCATCGCGACACTTTATCAGCACTTCGTAACATGGTGAAGTCATCCCAAATCCACCTCCCAAGCTCTATATAAATAGGATAGGGGTAATGTAATTAACAAACATGGAATTCATGATAGTACATTTATTTGGAACCTTACTAAATTTCAACAACATTGTTAATTAGTATTTAAAAATGGTCAAGTCAATAAATTTACGATTGCGCAATTAATTGGGATAATTTCAAGAGACTTCCCCACATTTAAGAGTGGTTATGGTGGTCCCCATCACCATGAATTCACAAAAAAGGGGGTTTTAGTTTAGGTGGTCCCCACATCTTTAACAAGATGCATGAGTTTTTTTTTTCAGGTGGTCCCCACCTCTTTAACATTCAGTTGGGAGGATAAAAATAAAAGTTTTTTTAGTTTTATTCCGATGAAAAATCATAGAAATAACATTAACCCTCGACCAACAGTCATCAAGATGAAAGTATTATTCAGCAAATATCGGCACTAAGAGTTTAACGGTGTCGTCAGATTTCAATTCTGTGCACCAGGTCATAAGTTACAAAATGCCGTTTGCGCGTTTAATAAACGTATGCAATAAAAAGTTCCTAAAATTATTAATAGTCACTATCAACCCCCGTATTTTGAGGTTAGGCTCTTCCCAAGTGAAGCACTCCCCAAAAAACCCAATGGCACTCTCGTATTTTCAATCCGAGTAACTGTTTAAAAGTTATGGATTTTACAATAAAATAATGGACACTTAATTATTTTATTTACGACAAAAAACTAACATTAATTGGTGGACCGCACCGGCCAATGTAAGTATCTTCTCAAATAGATCTTTCCATCATGATTTTAGCGGTGGTCTCTGATTTATAATCTGAGTTACCTTTTGTGAGTTATACCCATTTGAAATATAAAATTATTTATTTTATAATTTTTTTACAGTTATTCCATTTTTTGGGGTTTTCTCACCGGAGGCCCAGGCTGACTAAAATTAAGTCGCACCTAGGGTAAACCCACCATCCTTTACCCAATGGTGCCCTCATATTTTTAATCTGAGTAACCATTTAATAGTTATTCAACTTTTTCAGAAAATCTACATACACACACTGTTTAATGATTATCAGAACATTGATGGACGATTCCGAGCACTCCAGGCCTTGGAATCATTCTCCTTCAGATTTCATTGTCTGGAAATAATTTTATATAATTAAAAAAAGTTATATAGAATTTTCGGGATATTACAAATTTGGTCTAATAGGAACACAATAATTTTGGGTGAATAAAAACTTTTGAATTTTATTTACTATAGTTAATGGTTAATATGGTTATTGATGGAAAAAATAATATTATAATAGTATAATTCTGCCCTAAAACATATCCTAATTTTATTAAATAAGAAATTTATAAAAAAATCTAACTTAGGTCGAAAATATGTTCATATTTAAGAAACTAGTTTTTGGTTAGGACATTTATTATAATTCATTTCATTAATAGTTACAAATTTCATATTCAAATTTTAATAAATATTTTAGTTTTAATATTAAGATATATAAACGATATGATTGAATAAAAATATTATTTATAATGATTTGAAATTTATATAAATAATAATTATTTACTTATAATTTTACACACTATATAAATAAATTAAATTGTGACAGAATGATGATGTTGTAATTATTAATTAATTGAGAAATCAAATAAATGATATTAAAATTATTAAAATAGAAATATTATTATATTATTAATGAACTAAAAATTTTATAGGTACCATATTATTTATTATGACAAATTTGAAATATTAGTTCAATGTAAACATGTTGGAGTGTTATTTTTATAAATGTTGATTTTGAGTTGTATCAATATTGACAAATAAGATAAATTAAAATAAATAGTATTTATTTAAATGATATATAATTTATAAAAACACAGGATTTTCCATCAAACTTGGAGAATGTAAAATGATTTATTACATATCCATTTGTTGTTGTTTTTTGGATTTTTATTATATATTTACTCACCTTATATTATATATGGACAACTAAACATGGTAAGAGTTAAACTCCTTAACTAAGGGTTAAATCAAGAAGACAAGTTTAACATTGTGACTAAAACATTCCTAAAATTACTTTTATGAGTTTATTTCGACCTATTATCATCTTATACATGAATAATCATAATTTGGAGCAATTTTTAATTTAAAACCAATTAATAAAAAATTAATATTTAAATATCTTCCAAAAGTGCCCCTCACATCTCCTATTCAAGGTCACCCTTTTTTCTATTTGATTCAAACAAATAAATCCATTTAGATCAGCCAAAAACTGTCTATTTGATTTATGAACATCGATCACTCCTTCCTAGAGGCCAGTCATTGGGTAGAATTCCATTCTATGGAGTCCTTTTTGCAAACTAAAATGAGATACACGAAAAGGTGGTGATTTTTTTATCACAAAATTCAAAGTTATTTTCATCTTATACTTCCTATTTTTATGTTGTTTTAATAAAAATATATTCACTCCATTATCATTCATATAGCTATATGTTATTATAATCATAGGATGTAACGTCCCGATTCTGGAAGCCACCTAGAGGCACCCCGTACCCGGTTTTTACATGGCCTCAAGCGCATTTCCTTAATCATCAGAGGATTCCAACTAGCAGCGAGGGCCTTGGGTGTGATAGTGGGGAATCTATTCCCTCATTTGCAGAGTACACAGTGTAAGAAAAATAAACATGCAATAGCGGAAGCAGTAATAACAAACAATATAAACAGTGGAAGACTGAATCAACAAACGGTAGCAGATATGTATATATGAAATGATGCATGATAGATATCATGGAAATCATCCGAACAAGTCACAATGCTGGAAGACACTAGAGTACAAAACAAGCTCATAATAAAATAAAACATCTCCTCAGCATCGCAAGCCAAAGCGTGGTCCCATGCTCTCCTGCTCCAAGCAATCATCTACCAGAAGTCGAAGGGTGCTTTCCCTTGTCTATACCTGCAACCACATAGTCTTTTTGGGCCCAAAAACATGACCCAAACAGGGTGTGAGACTAAATCCCAGTAGGCATTCACCCAAAAATCTGTTCCTAACAGTCAGTGAGTATACAGCAGGTAAAAGTACGACAAGCAGTAAACAACAGCAGCAAAGCAGTGGGCGGTAACAGTAACTAGTACAGTTGGGTGATACACAAGAGTAATCAATCCACAACCAACAAGAGTATTGAAGCAAACGGCTAACAATCAGGAACCCCTCTGGTAATTATTCGCATCCACCCCCCTAATCCTATCCAAAAAGTACCACAACCCTATGGGCAGTGCACTAAGTATAACCCTTCTGGCTTGGTCATACGAATTTATAAGACTCCTTGGGGAAGCTTAGTCGGTAAATTCCCCTTATAGTCTAGGGTAGTCAGGGACTCTCTAATGAAGATCACGTGGTCTAACCCTCGTATCCTGAAGGTCTAGAGAGTCTATGAGGAAGCTATCTCGGTCAATTGCTCATATAGACTCAAGGATACCATAGTCTTTGTGAGGAAGCTCACTCGTTCAATCCCTCCTATATACTGGAAAGGTTCTCAAAATGATTCAATCAATGTAAGACTCTCTGAGGAAGCTCACTCGGTCTACCCTCTTGTAGTCAATAATATCTGAAGTCACTCTGGGAAGCACACTTGGTATATCCTATGTGGCATATAATGTCTACGACTCATTGAGGAAGCTCACTCGGTCTACCCTCCTATAGTCTATAATGTCAAAGACTCTCTGTGAAGTTCACTCTGTCCATCCCTTATAGTCTATAGCACCAGGTTCTCTTAGGCCCATGCCAGTCAATGCATAATAATCATATAAGGCCAAAGCACACCTATAATGCTGCATGGCTAACAAAAATACACATATGGAGCTACTTGGATAAACAATCTACAAGGAAAAAAGCACGTAATGCAAAACACTGCTTCCTATAGACACAAGGCATGTCCACAGTCATAACAGCCAAAGGATAACAAGACCCAAAGGTCGTAAACAGATCAAGGAATGGGTAAAACATCCAAGAACCAAAAATTATCATGTAACATGATAAAATTAACTCAAGAGAGGTATAAAAGCAAGGAAGGAAATGAACAAAAGAAAAAAGGGAAACACGGAATACCTCGTTCATAGGTATTGGTGGACTTTTCACATAAAACTCAAGGACATTGAACGGTAAGGCACAAACCACCTACCTCGGTCCTAGGAGATCGATATACATGAACCACGATGACTGATTCTCCTTAGAACGTCGAATATCTGAGAGAAAACCCAAAACGCTCATCCCACGATATCATGAGAAAGTGGAGGAATTGGAAAACAAGGCTCATGTAGAATGGAGATCTCACCGATGCGATTCCAACACAATCAACAATTCTCGAATCGAAGAATGGAAGCAGGAACATTGGCTCATCGAAGATCCATGGATTCCTAGTGTTCTCGGAAGAACAGGACATAGAAGAAGATGTTTATGGCGATTAGGCGCGTCCACGGTCCGTTTAATGAAAAATGATAGTACATGGTGTGTACATTTAGAGTACATGGCGTGTAGTGGATTTTTCTATACTCTGCCAAAATCGGCCTCCACGTCACCCCTACACACCGTGTGTGTGGCCCGGACACAGCCAGCACACGGCTTCGAGCGGGAAAAGAGTACACATCGTGTACTCAGAAAGTACACGACATGTACTTCAAATATTTCCAGAAACTCCATTTTTATAAAAAACTCTAGAAAAAGGAAAGACATACCTGAAATGAATATCTGGGTTCTTACAAACTCACCCCTTAAATAAATTCATCCCCAAATTTCCCTTGTGAGGCGGAGAAGAAGAAACCTTGAACAGCTACGGCCACTGCGATCGTACATCAGCGTCCCTTTCTCAGGTCTCGTCCTGTAATCGACCGTGCTGGCATAGAACCTATACTAGAGGAACATACCGCCCATGGAGAACCTTAATACTGCAATCGAAAATCCGGATGGGATGCTCCTCAAACGATGCATCTGCTTCGAGCTCAAATTCCTCAGGTTGAAAGACATGAGATGGGTATGAAAAGTATCATCGGAGTAGAGAGACATGGAAGACGTTGTGCATGGCCTGGTACCTCTGAGGTAACTGCAATCGATAGGAAGCCGACCCAACTCTCTCTAATACCTCAAACGGCCCGACGTACCGTGGTGAAAGCTTACCCTGTCTCATAATCCTCGTTTTTCCCAATCATGGTGCGACACGTAGGAAAACCTGATCCCTGACCTCGAACTATAGAGGTCATCTCCACTAATGAGCATACGACTTCTATCGAGATTGTATGGTAGCCATCCTCTTCTGAATCAACTCTAACTGCTCTGAAGTCTCCTGAACAATAAAATTTCCTAGTAAAGATGCATTTACTGCCTGCAGTTGTCATAAGGGTGATCGGGATGGCCTACCGTACAAAGTCTCGTAAGATTCCATCTGAATAGTCACCTGAAAACTGTTGTTGTAGGTAAACTCCACCAGAGGAATATTCTTCTCCCAAAAACCACCAAAGTCTTGAATGCAATCTTAGAGCATATCCTCAAGCACCTGGATCATACGCTCAGACCGACCATCTGTATGGGGATGGTATGATGTACTTAAAAGTACATGTATACCCAAATCCTTCTGAAACCCCTGAAAGAACTGAGAAGTAATGCACACATCTCTATCTAAAACAATGGAGTGTGGAACTCCATGACGACGTATGATCTCTCGGATGTATAGTCATCTGAGATCATCAACACTGCAGGTCTCCTTGATCGGAATGAAGTGAGAAACCATTGTAAGCCTATCGATGACCACCTAAGCAGCATCATTCCCTCATGGAGACCGTGGCAATCCAGTCACGAGGTCCATCACAACATCGTACCATTTCCACTCCGGAATCGGTAACTGCTGTAAAAGGCAAGATGGTTGTTGATACTTCGCCTTCACCTGCTGACATGTAGAACACTGGAAGAAGAAACTAGATAAATCCCTCTTCATACCTGGCCAACAGTACTGGCGATGAAGATCCTGATACATCTTGGTGATGTCAGGATGAACTGCCTAAAATGGGGAATTAAAGTCCCGAATCCGCTCCACACGTATGTCTGCTGGAACCCATTCGCATCCAGGGAAATGAATGATCTCATCCTCTCCCACTATCCAGCCAGGAAGATAGTCCTCTCCAGACATATTCTCCCAAAGGAATAAGCCTTCTAAGTCTGATTGATTCCTCAACTGTACCCGTTCATGTAGTGTTGATGTATCAGCTACATAAGATAGAAAAGTCTGTCCCTACTTGTCATGCACCTCCAGATGCATCTAAGAGAATAGACCCATATGCTGCCACTCACTGATGGACTCCTGAACAACCTGAATCGGAGTTCTCCTACTCAACACATTTGCCACTACTTTTCCCTTTCCCAGCGTAAAGGAAATCTCAAAATCAAAAGATTGAAGATACTCGACCCACCTACACTGCCTCATATTCAGATCATGTTGAGTGAAGATATATTTTAGAATATTGTTGTTGGTGAGGAGTACAAAGTGCTCTCCCAGAATATATTGTCTCCAATAGCGTAAGGCCTGAAAAACAGGTGCCAACTCCAGATCGTGTGTCGGGTAGTTCCTCTCATACTTCTTCAACTGTCGATATCCATATGCAACAACCCCATATCCCTACACAAGCACAACTCCTAGCCCGATAACTGATGTATCACAATAGAATGTATAGCTCTTCCCTGGCTCTAGAAAGAATAGTATCGGTGCCAACATCAACCTTCCCATAAGATCCTGAAAGTCTGACTAACAAGAATACGACCATAATAACATCGGCTCCTTCTTGGTCAGACCTATCCAGGGTGTTTCTAGGTGTGAGATGTCTCGAATGATGTGTTTGTAGTATCCAGCCATCCCTAGGAAACTCTGTGCCTCAAAATCGTTCTTCAGCTTCTCCCAGGAGACTACAACTCTCACTTTCTCTAGGTCCACAGATACTCCTAACTCTGAGATGACGTGACGCAAGAAGTGAATTTGTTCCATCCAAAAGTGGCACTTCAAGTGTTTAGCGTAAATCTGATGATCTCTCAGTGTACTCAGAATGATCTAAAGATGTGTGGGATGGTCGTTTCAAGTGTGATATTTCACCATGATATCATCCACGAAGACCATGATGAAGTTGTCCAGGTAATGAAGGAACACTCGGTTCATCAGTTCCATGAAAACTGCAAGCTTGTTCATGAGACCGAACGAAATGAATGTATACTCGTATAGATTATACCTACTTATGATGACTGTCAGAGGTATATTTGATGGCCTAACGTGCAACTGATGATAACCGGACCTCAAGTTGATCTTCCAGAACACCTGGGCTCCTCGAAGCTGATCAAAGAGGGCATCGATCCTCAGAATGGGATACAGGTTCTTGACCGTCAACTGGGTCAACTTCCAATATTCCACACAAAGGTGAAGTGTACTGTCTTCCTTCTTCGCAAAAAGGAAAGGCAAACCCCAAGTAGAATTACTGGGTCGAATGAAAACCTTTTCCTGCAACTCCTCCAACTGCTTCTTGAGCTCTTTCAATTCAGGTGTAGGCATCCTATAAGGAGGAATGGAAATCAGGGCATCTCCTGGCACGAGCTCAATCGAGAATTATACCTCACGCACCGGAGGCAAAAATAAAATTTCCTCTGGAAAGACATCCCTGAAACGATTCACAACTAGAAGAAAGTCTAATTGTGAAGTCCCCTAGTCATCCAGATAAATACGGGCAATCTGGGCTGTAACTTCCCCTATCCCATGATGCTTTGGTCCAGCTCTACCCACCTGGACATCCCACTATCTTCAATGAAGGAATGATCCACCCACTGGTGATGTGAAACTCACCCTGTGGCAATAGTAATCGATGACTGCCTGGAAAGGAACCAACTAGTCCATCCTGAGAATGAATTCATATCTCGTCATCTATAGGACATAGAGGTGCCATACGAAGTGACACCCAGCAAAATCTAGAGGGCACTCTCTCTACAGACGTATGCTAGATGTAATCGTTCCCAAAGGCATGTCAAGAGTCAAACAATTGGAAGATGAAAATAGACAGAGCCCAAGGATCTCCACAACCGCAACATTGATAAAGATATGGGAAGCACCAGTATGGAAGAGAGATGAAGATAAAAATGAGGATACTAAGATTGTACCTCGAACTATAGAAGTGATGGGATCCTTCTCTTGATAGGACTGCTCCACGACGAATGACTGGCCTACACCACGACACTACGCCCCTGGATGACCGCTCTGAGCTGATCCACTCTATTATCACTGATGACCTGTTGACTGACCACCACGGCTGCGACCTGCACCTCAGCCCAAACGGATGGAAGAACACCAGTTATCGGACTGGTGGGAGACTGGAGAAGTATCTCCAGAACGTGGGGTCATAGAGGAACCCCTACCACAAGATAAAGGATAGAAGAACTCAAAAAAGACCTGAAGATGGCCTATCTTGCCGCAAGACCTGCACGCCATCAGATCCTTCTGGCACTAAGGCCTAGTATGCCCACTCCTACCACACCAGTGTCATACAACCTAGCTGATAGAAGATGCATCTCACATACCTCGATCTCCTTGAGAAGACTCTATGTGACCCTTACTACTATCCGTAGGAAGGACACCACCTCTTGATGATTAAATGACCTGGATCTCTGCTCCAGAATCCCTCAGATTGCACTCAGAGATCAGCGTCAGGTTGACAATGGAGGATATAGAAGTCAACTAGAAGATATTCACCTGGTAATGGATATCCTGACTGAGCCCATACTCAAACTTCCTAGAAAGAAACAACTCATCACCTGCTTGGATCGGTGTGAAACACTGCAGCTCAGTGAAGTGAGACGAGTCCTCCATAACAGAAAGAGTACCCTGTTGCAGACTCATAAACTCTGAGGATATATCGGCCCTCAGGGTCTCTGGATAGAATTAGTCATAGAAGGTGCATCGAAACTCATCCCAAGACATACCCTGCTGATGCCCTGAATGTGAGATCACCTCCCAACTCATCTTGGCGGTGTATTGGAGCATATAGGTGTCCAACTTTACCCTCGTCTGTGGGGGTATCTTTAGATTCTCAACGATAGTTATGGTGGCCTCGAACCATGACTCTACAGCCTGGGGTCCTCCATCCCTTGAGAATGTAAGAGGATGCTGCTGCTGAAAAACCCACGTCAACTCATCCATCGATGGGGAAGGAGGGGGCGATCCTTGAAAAGTATGCATCATCCTCATGAAATTTTCCCTGAACTGCGCGTCGACGCCTATGATGGGTACAACTGCTGGTGCAAAGGTAGGCACAACAGGGTAATCTGCAGGAGGTCCCTGATCTACCATATCGGGTGTCTATTCACTATCTGGAAAACCAGAGGACATCTCGAAAGCATAGCTCTGAATGATAAAAAGCACACCTTAGATCATGATTAACAATGAATGAAAACACAGGAGTAAAAATTGGGAACAGGGGAAAGAAGCTATTATGTTTTACAAAACACAACTACATGGCATGTCTTCATTAGCCATTAACATGTGCGTGTACCCCTGCCTGACTGGTCGTGTAACACCCCAAGCTACACGGCGTGTATAAGGACTACACGTTGTGTACTTGAAATCTAAACCCCTGCCCAAGTCTCCATACACGGCTAACTTACATGGTCCCACAAACCCCAGACTACACAACATGTTCCCTAGGGACATGATGTGTACTAGACACGGTCTCTGCAGCCCTTGTTATTAGTTACACAACCTTCTACATGGTTGGCACTTACACGTCGTGTTCCGAACAAACACGACGTGTATAAGAGATGGTGACATTGTCCCGTGTCGTTCGTGACACGACTAGGTACCTGAACAAGACTACACAGTGTGTTTCAAAAACAGCATGGCGTGTCTACGAGAAGGTAATGCCGACCCGTGTTGTTCGTGACACCAACATGTACCTAGACAGGACTACACGGTGTGTCCCTTTACAACATGGCATGTTCTACTCGAGCTTCCCCGACCCATGTTGTTAGTGACACGACTAGGTACACGGCTCTGAACTACATGGTGTGAACCTACAATACACAGCATGTTCCTGAAGTTATTTTTACAACATTGTGTTCCTGCACACATAGTCAGTAACACGACCTGCAAACTACATGGCATGTAACCAGAATGTACACACCGTGTATTCTGGGTTTTTCTGGACAGTAGCTTAGAAACAACACAGAAGCCCAGAAACACTAAAAACAATGCAAAGTGGTTCCAAATTCCGATCCGTGAGGGCCCATACTCCTCACGAATTAATTCTTGGCGTCTCCTACAGTCACATACAAGTGAAAACAGGATCATTATCCACCATATTCTGATTCAAGAGGTCCTATAACACCTCATGAATCAATATTTGGCGTTAATTTAAGAAAATTACAACACAATCAATTTTTTCATCACAACAGCTGAGATTCAATCAATCATCTATCACAAAAACATACATAATCTACACATAGACTATCACAACAACATGAAATCGCAAATTCACACTAGATGACATGGATAAAATACATGGAATGTGATTTCTAACAAGTTCCTATAGGATTCATGAGATGACATAACCTCATCTCATCAGGTTGCGATAGAAATAGAACAATAATTTCAAAACAACTACCACATAAAGAATTTGAATCAATCTAGGTGAAATCATATCAACTGTAAAATATCAAAACCAGAAAACTGCAATAAATGAGGTAGTATGGATTTTCCCTGTACCTAGGTTAGATACTCCCATGCACATCTTATTACCAAGTACATAATCCATCCTATCAATGGATAAAGTCTCCAAACAGTAAATCAAGAGAAAATAATTCCCTTTATTTGACTTTGTAACATCCCGGTTCCGGAATCCACCTAGAGGGGCCCTTCAACTGGTTGGTCACATGGCTTCAAGCGCATTTCCCCAAATTCTAGAATCATCCAACTAGTAGAGAGGGACTTGGGTGTGATAGTGGGGAATCTATGCCCTCATTGGAAGAGTACACAACGGAAGAAAAATAAACATGCAATAACGGAAGCAGTAATAACCAACAATATAAACAGCGGAAGACTGAATCAACAAACGGGAGTACAAATGTATATATGAAGTGATGCATGATACATATCTAGGAAAGTACCCAAACAAGTCACAATTATGGAAAACACTAATGTACCAAAAAAAGCACAAATGAAAATAAAACGGCTCCACTTAATCGCAAGCCAAAGCTTGGTCCCATACTCTCCTGCTCCAAGAAAAGTACCGGATGTCGAAGGGCGATTTCCCTTGTCTATACGTGCAAAAAAATAGTCTGTTTGGGCCCAATAACATGACCCAAACAGGGTGTGATACTAAATACCAGTAGGCATTCACCTAATGATCTGTTCCTAATAGGTAGTGATTATATGGCAGGTAAAAGTACGACAAGAAGTAAACAGCCACAGCAAAGTAGTAGGTAGTAACAGTAAGTAGTAAAGGAGTGTGATACACAACAGTAATCAATCCACAACCAACAACAGCAGTGAAACAAGCGGCTAAAAAGCAGGAAACCCTCTAAGAAGTACTCTCATCCATCACCCCTGATCCTATAAAAGAATTACTACAACCCTCTTGGCAGTTCACTCAGCCTAACCCTTCTTTCTTGGTCATATGAATTTATAAGACTCTATGGGGAAGCTAACTCGGTCAATTCACCGTATATTATAGGTTAGTTAGGGACTCACTGAAGAAGATCACACAATCTAACCCTCTTAGCCCCAAGTTCTAGAGACTCTCTAATGAAGCTATCTCAGTCAATTCTTACTATAGCCTTAGGTATACAATAGACTCTATGAGTACGATCACTCGTTCAATCCCTCCTCTAGCATGTGAATGTTCTTAAAAATATTCAAACAAAGTAAGACTCTCTGAGGAAGCTCAATCGGTCTACCCTCTTGTAGTCTATAATATCTGAAGGCACTCTGGGAGGCTCACTCGATTTATCCCCTATGTCCTATAATGTCTAAGACTCCCAGAGGATTCTCAATTGGTCTACCCTCCTGTAGTATATAATGTCAATGAATCTTTGGGAAGTTCACTCCGTCTATCCCTTATAGTCTATAGCACCAGGTTCTCTCAGCCTCGTTCCAGTCAGTGCATAATGATGCTATAAGGACAAAGTACACCTATAGAGATACTTGGATAAAAAAAGTACACCAATGGAGCTAATTGGATAAACAGTCTACAAGGCAACAAGCATGTAATGCAAAACACTCCATCCTATAGACACAAGGCATTGGAATAGTCATAACGGCCAAAGGCTAACAAGACCCAAAGGTCATAAACAGAGAAAAGCATGTGTAAAACATCCAAGCACAAAAAATTATTCTCTAACATCATAAATTTACCTCCACACAAGCATACACGCATGGAAGGAAAACAACAAGGGAAAAAAGGGATACACGCAATACCCCGTTCACGGGTATTGGTGGACTTTTCACATAAAACTCATGGACTTGGAACGGTAAGGCACAAACCACCTACCTCGATCCTAGGTGATAGATATACATGAACCATGATGACTGATACTCCTTAGAACATCAAAGATCTATGAAAACAACCAAAATGCCCAAACCACGATATCTTGAGAAGGAGGCGAAATTGGAAAACAAGGCTCAAGCAGAAGGAAGAAATCACTGCTGTGATTCCAACGCAATCAAAAATGCTCGAATCATAGAACAGAAGGAGGAACGTTGGCTTGTCGATGATCCATAGATTCTCGGCGCTCTCGGATGAACATGACCTAGAAGAATAATTTTATTGCGATTATGTGCGACCCCGGTCCATTTAATGTAAAAAAAAGTACACGACATTTACATTTAGTGTACACGACGTGTAGTGGATTTTTCTGTACTCCACCAAAATCATCCTCTACGTCACCCCTACACACCGTGTGTGTGGCCCTGACATGGCCAGCATATGGCATCGAGTGGGAAAAGAGTACACTGAGTGTACTCGGAATGTAGATGTTGTGTACTTCAAAAATTTCTAGAAACTCCATTTTTCTTAAAAAAAACAGAAAAAGTAATGACACACCTGAAACGAAGATCTGGGTTTATACATAGGACATCAATATTTATCAATTTTTTCAATCATAAAAATAACAAAATCACCATGTTTGCAAACATATGGAATACTGTCTCAACATTGCGCTGTAATTTGTAATTTAAAGCTAATTTATTAGGATTTGAATAATGATAAGTATAAAAAATTAAAATAATTAATAACATTATGTAATTATTTTTTTATAATAAATATATCATCTAATTCCATACCATTTAACCATCATATTAATGATACCATCGCTCGGGCGTACGTACGATATACTGTCTCACGATGAGGTGAGATTAATTCTCCTAATTAACTAGTAAATATGGATTATAAAATTTATATGATGGATTAAAATTATAATTAATAACATAATTTTATTTTTGATCTGAATAAAATACATCATATGTATAAGAAACATGACATACAAGATAAAACATGAATGACCAAAATGGAGCAGTTAACACCTAAAACAATTGTAAAATTGAAATATTATTAACAAAATGATATAACAGGATCATATATGATATCATAAACGTTGATATGGTTCTAGAATTATTTAATAAAATTCATTAAGTATTATTCATTAGGTTAATTCTCCCTCTATTGATGGAAAGTATTTGGTAAGGGTTAATTTCACAATCTCATTATTATCCAAGGTTTTTTATATGTAAGAATCTAATAGGAAATATTTATCATCCCTGTCTATGATTCATAAATTGTATTTCAAAAAACCATTAAAAATTATTTAAAGTCATTTTTACCCATTTTTAACTTTTTCAATTTTTTTAAAGGAATCATTAAATTATTTTCCAAAGGAGGTACATGATGACATTTTCAACAAATTAATGAAATAATGTTTTTAGCTTATATGGTGTGAGGGGTAATTTTATGATGTTATGAAGACATAACATTTTGAAGAATCTCTTACACTATTATAAGGTTATTTTTAAATTATATTTTCACTTTTATAATTTCATGGCTTTTAAATAATTTAAATATAAAAAGGGGTATTTATCTCATAGAATTTTAATGATTTTATTAGACTATTTTCACCAATGTTGACATCCATTATTGATTTTATGCTTAATTAATTTTTATTTATTATGATAAAAATTCTATATTATATTGTGTTTTTTATAATATATTTGACTCTAGATGTTCTTTTCTGATAACATTCATGGTTTAATGGTAATTTATTAACATTTTGTACGCAAGTTATAATATGAATGTTTGTGTTATGTTTTACACCTTTCATTAGAGTAATTAATTAGACAGTGTATGTGATGGACATGTCCGATTATTAACCCTCGATACATCAATAAGTATCATGAAATAATCTAGTTTATTAACATGTAGACATGATGGTATGATTTATTTTTTTCTTGGAATGAGGCCTCGACGATATGGTAATGAAGTTAGAAATTCTGTTATCACTTATTATCCGACGAGTAATTAATATTTCATATGATTATTACACTAGTAAAATATCCATACGAATGTTAAAATTGAATTATTTGATTTATTCTCCATATATTAGGCTAAAAATTTTGTTTAAATGCCTTGTGTTTCAAATTCCTAACTTACATTAAAACATTATTTTTATTTATGACAACTTCTTATATAATGTTTATTTGTACTGATCATCTGTGCTCTTTCATTTAATATGTTTAATTTTCCACAATTATATGAAGTAGTATATTATGATTCACCAACAGAGATAATATAAGGGATATGAGTGTTTTCAAAAGGTATAATATGTTGTTTTCAATTTTATGAGGTAATGTAAATATTATTTCCATATCAATATTATCTTATGCTACTAAATTGGTTAGTTATTCAAGGTTTGATTTCTTATGATCATGATAATATAATAAAATAAAACACCCACTCTGGGTAATTGAGGTTGGTGTGTATAGTTTGTTCATTGGAAGTTCATTACTAACATATGAACATAAATTTGTAAAAAAACCTTTGTTAGGGAACATTACACTATGATAAACATTCCGGATAAGTATAGATGAATATCCTAGAATTTGGGTAATGTAGATATTATGTGGGTATTTCAAGAAAATAAATCCATGTCTGGATACTACAAGTATATGTGGTTCTGGAATAGATTTACCTTGGAGTAATAAATCTTAAATGTGTTACAAATAGAACATGATGTAAAATTGTACTCGAAAATAGGTCTTACCGCACACCAGTTATTAAAATCGAAGGGGATATTTTTTGGATAATTCAAATTTTCTATACAAATTATTATGAAGGATTATTTAGTAAATATGTCCCCAAAAACATTTTTATGATAATGGATTATATATACATTAATTTTTCAATTTATGTTATTTGTTTTTGTAGTTTTAAATTATTCATTATAGTTCAAAACATAATATTGTGTATTCCATTATTTAGAAATTGCTCCTAGTGGAATGAATAGAAACTGTATCGAAACAAGTAATAAATTTCGGGATGTCCCTAGTATGCATGATAACAATAGTGTATCTGGTGATTCAACATGCACTAAACAACACACAATCATAATGGGAAAAGTTACTCTGGTTATTTATACCATCCTTACACATATGGAGCCTCTGAATTCACAACACAAAGAATCAATGATATACTACATCATTAGGAAACAAACCACAACATTCAATGGATCTAAATATCCTTTTGTATCTAGGAAGTGGATAAGATCCTTATAGAAATTATTTCCTTTTATGGGGAGTAATGAAAGGGTAAAACGTGTTTCGTAAGCATATCATCAATCATGAGATGCATATTAGTGGTGGTAAATAATCCAAAAAATTAGTGCCGATCAAGAGGTCACTAATATGAAATGGGGCAATTTAACGAAATATTCCTAGAAAAATACTTTCTTCATGATCTACAATCAGATATAGAGGACCTATTTCTGTGTATGATGGAGAAGGAAGATATGAATTTTGCAAATATAAAGCTAATTTCAAAAGGATATAATGAAATTATGCATAATACAAATTCAACCCATGAAAGAAGACTTATCGATTTATAGATGTGTTAAATCCATTATTTCAATGGGATGTGGTCTCAAATTAATTCACATGATATGACGATATAGTCTATTGTGCTATAAATACTGAAAAAAGAATAATCAATTTATTATGAATTTAATGGAAATTAGATGTTGAATAGAGGATTTAAATACTTTGTAAAAATAAATAAGGATGGGTATGTAAACAATGATAGTACACCCTACAGTAATTGTTGGATAAAACACCAAAATACATGCTTAAAGGTTATGGGAGTCTATTACTTGTGTAGAGAAAAATGATACCAAGATCATTATTGCAAGAATATGAATGAAGATATCAATGTTCAGTGCAACAATTTTAATGATAAAGGACATGATTCAAGTGATTTTATAAAACATTATGGAAACATTCCCCCAAAAAATGACTAGGGTGCATGGCTACGATTTTGTGATCACAAATGATGTGGTTGATGTCCCTAATGATTTTTTGGAAGGAGTGTTAATTGTTTTTCACATATTTATCCAAATAATTATTTGATTCATGATCCTCACATTCCATTATATCATACCAGTTTTTATTAAAAAATTTATATTTATAATTGAAATTAAAATGGAAGTTGTATGTCAAAACCCTTAAGGGAAGTCTCATTGCAAAAAACATGTATCATGAATTTCCTATTATTATATATAAATGTGCATTATATGCCAAATTTATCATCAAAACTATGATTGAAATTTAAAAAATCATATGTATGGATTGAATATCAAAATATTATATGAAAATTTATTTGATGAAGATGGAAATTTATATTCATACGGAAGTAGTAGAATCCAATATCATTATAGTAGAATCATCATCACCCTATTTTTATCATAATCCACCAACAACAGCTATAATAAATGAGATTTTTGTGATGATGGGGAAATAAAATCTAGGGATGAAGAATGTAATATTAAAATTCAGGATGTTCTTCTTTTTCCAAATTATATTTATTTATTTCCAAAGAATTTACCATGAAATCCTCTAAAGAAAGAATTCAAGATTTATGCTGATTTAATCTCTGATTCAAGGACAATATCAAAAAATCCCTATAGAATGGTCACTATGGAATTAGTAGAGCTAAATAAATAACTAATGGATCTATGTAATATGAGATTTATTCTCACAAGTGTATATCTATGGGGATACAAAATTAATTTTGATAAGATGAAAGATTGATCAATGAAGGTAGGAATTTACTATAGATAAATCAATTCTATTAAATTAATGAACAAGTATCCTCTGCCTCATATTTATTATTGATCTAATCAACATCATGGAGCTCAGTATTTTTTAAAGATAGAACTTCTTTTAGGATATCATCATTGGTTTTTTTGAAAATGAATATATTATAAAATCTTTATTCTAAACATGGTAAGGACATTATGAATTAAATTTAATGTCAATTGGATTGACTTATTATCCCTATAATTTCTTGGATCTAATGAAGATTGTATTAAAATAAAATCCTGATTAATTTCTCATTCTATTTATTCATGAAATCTTGGTATAGTCCAAAATCTATGAAGACCATGGTAACCACTTTTGTTATGTTTTGAATACTATTATGTTAAATTAAATATATGGAATGTTTAGTATGTGTGAATTCTGGATTTATGAAATTTATTTTATTATCAGTATTGTTTCCATTGGTGGAATCTATATTGTTCTTACAATGACAAAATAAATTCAAGAATAGATGACACAATTGAGAATAAATGATGTACACAGTTTAATTGGTTTAAAATGTTACTATCGTCATTTCATCCATAATTTCTCATGATTGAAAAGCACATAAACTCTTTTCAAATTTAAATGGGTTAAATTTTATGGAAAAAAGAGTGTGAAGAATTTTTTATAGAATTTATGTGAAGATTAGTCGATTCTCTTATTTTGACATTACTGACTAGAAATTATGGGTTTTGATTAATATAGATGTATTAAGGAAATGACTCAATTGTGTCCTTATGAAAATTGATAAGGTTATATCTAATAAATAAAGTAATTAATACATTGTGAAAAAACTATCTAAATAATTTTTTTTAGTTATAAAATGTAATATATTTTCTGTAGATATAGATACAATATATCTCCTGTGAAATATGTAATATTTATAATTATTACAAGAGTTTAAAATATATATTTTTACATGTTGAAATTAACATGAGGAAATAGAGATGTATTGAGATACTCCATGATTATGATTACACAATATAGTACCACCCAAGGAAGGATAATTAGGTATTAGATTCTTTGAGTAGAATGTAAAATGGAGTTCTAATTAACCTGATATATGATAAGGAAAATATTTTCATAGATATATAAAAGATGATTATGGACATTATAATTGAAGGTGAAACATCCCAACTTTTTCAAATTCTTTCCAAACTATCATTACTAGAATAGATAAAAAGTTAAATATTTGACGATGATGAGTTTCGAAAAAAAATAACGCTCTGAATGATGGGAGACTGATTAACATCATATTTGAAGATGAAAATTTGAAATCTAGGAAGAGGATTTGTCTTCTGGATATACATGACCTAAAAAGATAATTATTTGCTGATGCTCATAGCTCCGATTTTTCTATACATCCTAACAGAACTAAGATGATCATTGATTGGGAGGTACATTTTTTGTGGGATAATATGAATATTGAGAATCCTGATTATGTTTCGAGTGGTTATGTATGTAAATAGTTTAAGGCTTGAAGATAAAATTCTAGAGGATTCATGGAACATCATTCTATACCTACGTGGAAATGGGATGATATTGCAATTGTCTTTGTTATGGGGATACTAAATATTCGTAAAAGTAATGATGTGATATGTGTTATTACTGATCGACTTAACAAATAGGCACATTTTTTCTATCAAATAATACATAACAATTTTATTTAAAGAATGAAATTACATTATTGATATTGTAAGACTATATTTTATAAACATATCTATTGTTTCTGATAGTGATATTTCTTTTATATAATGATTCCAGAAAAATCTTCATAAACCCCTAGATACTTCCCTTTGTTTGAGCACTTCCTACCACCCTCAGACAGATGGAATATTATAAAGGACTGTTCAAACCATTGAAGACATGATGAGATCCTTATCCCAAGTCATTTAAGGTATGTGGGATCTTTATTTATCTCTGGTAGAATTTTCTTATAACAATAGATTCCATTGATGTATACAAATGGAACAATATGATGATTTTTATAGAAAGAGACAACATACACCAACATGCGAGGATGGTGTTAATTTTAGAAAACTCATATTCCCATAAAATGTTGAGGAAATGACGGAGAAGCTAAAAACTATTCAGACTCATATAAAAATAGCTTAATGTTTGAAAAAAATTTATTCAGATAACCGAAAGAAGGGTTTGGAATTTCCTATAGGGGATCATGTTTTCTTGATCGTATATCTATGGAAAGGTGTTATATTATTATGTAAAAAGAGTAGATTAATATCATGGTAAATTAGTAATTTTCAGATTTTGGAACGAATTATTTATGTATCTTAATATTTAGAAATCCAACTAAGTCACTCCAAATAACATGATGTGTTCTACATATCAACCTTAAGGAAAAACATCTTATACCCAACACAAGTACTCATCTACGAATAATTATAATTGAATATTGATTTTATTTATTGTGAAGATCCTATCACGATTCATGATATCATAAAACTAGTGTTGAGAAAATGGATGGATTTTCTAGTAATGGTTATTTGGAGAAACCATAATATTGGAGAGGCAAAGTGGGGACCTGAAAAACATATGATGAATAATGACACAAAATATTTTATGAAGTGATATTCTATAAATTTCAAGGAAAATATATTTGAAGAATGGAAAATGTAAAACCACTAGCTTCCATAATACTTTTCCTTTTAAATAAGTCAATATCTTGTGCTACACACAACATCATGTTTGAGCACATCATGTCCAGTCCAATTATCCATTTGAAAAGAAGTTATGATTATTATTAACCAAATTATAAAATAACAAAAATTTATTTTTCAAAAATACTTCATTTTGAATTCATAATATCGTAATTAGATTTTGGTGATTTTTTGGTATTTTTCTTTAATTATTCAATTTTTATGAATAATGAAAATTTATACATTATTTTTTAAAATAGACCTTTTCATTTCAATATGTATTTAATATAATTTTTTTAAAGTCACAATTGATACCTTATAAATTTACAAGTCCAATTAAGATCCTTCCAATCATTTTTATAACAGAATTAGATATAAAATTTCATTGAACGTTCCAATGTTTTTTACTCCTCTTATATCCACATTTTTAGATTATCATTTAATGTAATTTTACCGTATATGTGAATTAAAATTAGAAAATCTCACATACATTGTTATAAATTGTATTAAAAATTTGGTCTAAAATGATCAAAATAATTTTTGGTGAATAGAAACTTTTGAATTTTATTTACCACAGTTAAATTAAAATAATGTAATTAAAGGATAAAATAATATTATAATAATATATAATAAGCCAACAACTTTTCCTAATATCATATATCAGTATGTGAAGCCTGAGGATGAAAAGAATATCTCTCTAAGCCACTTGTGTTTCATTAGGATATTTATTTTATTTTATTTAAAGAAGAGTTAAAAATGTCATATTCAAATTTTAATAAATAATATATATTTAATATGAAGTTATAAATGTGAAATGGTGTTCTATAAATAGTATATATAAAGAAATGAAATTTATATATATCATGATATTTTATTTATAATTTTTAGAAACTAAATAAATATATTAAATGGTGACACAATTATGATTCATTTATTCATTAATTAGTTGAGACATACAATAAATGATAATAAAAATTCTAAAATAAATATATTTTTATGTAATTAATGACATAAAAGAGGTTTATAGATAAAATAGGAATATTATTGGCATATTATAAGTATTAGATTAATGTTATCATGTTGGTTTTATATTTTTTATAATGAAATGTTGGAATAGTATCTAAATTCACATAAATGAAACATAAAATTATAAAATAATTAATTAATTCTTCTAAAATTAATTAAAATTTCAAGATTTGAAAATTAACTTGGATAAGGATAAAAATTTCATAAATTATCTAATTTTGTTTCTTTTATTATTTTATAGTGACTATATTGACCATATATTATAAAATGACATGTAAACACAGTAAGAGTTGAATTATTTTACAAAGGGTTAAATCCAAAATATAAGGTTATTTATTGTGAACTAAACATGTATAAAAATCATTGGATGTGACATGTTAAACCATTACAATTTTACGAATATAAATAAACTACATTAGAGCTATTTTAAATCTAAATTTAATTCATAATAAATTAATAATTTATGATCATCCAAAACAACCCTCGCCAATATTTTAAAATGGAACCATTCCTTCTCCTTGATTCACGCATATAAAGACTCTTATTTCAGCCAACCCTTACCCATTTCTCACCCCATCATCCCCAAATTCTTAGAAGTGGCCATACAATTGGGATAACATCATTCTATAGAGTCCTTTTTTTAAACCCAAAGGAGATACCTGAAAAAAGTGGTATATTATTTAATAACCTCTACCAAGGTTCTTTTCTTCTTCTATATCATCATTATATATTGTTTCCATGTGAAAATAAGAACAAAACTATAATATATGTACTAAAATTATTATATAACCATTGGAAAACCATATTTCTAAACTTATCCATCATACGAAAAACAATATCATCTTGTGTGTGTCCATACAACATACTGTCTCCACACAATTGAGAAATTTTTTATTCATAAAAAATTTAATTAGATGGGTATAATGATTCATATAATAGAAAAAAAATAATCAATATAACATTATAATGGCTCCATATAATTAATATACAAGCCAATTACATACTGGTAAACCATTAAGGGAGTGATACTATCGCTCGTGTGTACGTATGACCTACCGTCTCCGTGATGCGGTGAGATTTATTCTCCACATTAACAATTCAATAATTATTATATAATATATATGATTAATAAAAAACTCATTATGAAAATAATTTAATTATTTATATTAATAAAAAACATCATATTAATAAAAACATGATTTACATGAATATATATGAATGGGAAAATGAAGCAGTTAACATCAGACACTAGTGTAATACAGAAATATTATTAACAAAATGGTATAAGATGATATGATATGATATAATAAATAGGAATATTATTCTTATAGAATATCAAAACAAACATATACCATTATAATAGATGTTAGCACACCCTTTACTAAATGAAAATACAAAGTAAGGTTTAATTTCATAATCCCATTATTATCTTAGTTTGTTTATATGCAAGTATCTACTGGACATTTTTATAATCCATATCAATGTTTCATAAAATGTATTTCAATGTTCCATAAATAATTATTTGAAGTAATTTTTACCCAGTAATGAATTTTATAAATCATTTTGAAATACATATTTCTGTAATTTTCCAAACAAGGTACTTTGTTACATTTTCACAAAAGTATGAAATGAATTTTTTTAACATATACAGCACGAGGGACTATTTTAAACTGGTATGAAACCATAACATTTAAATATTCCATTATAAGAATATAACTATATTTTCAAAAGAGATGTTTTCTTTTATAAATGTGTGTCTATAATATGATTTCAATGAAAACAGGTACATTTACCTCAATGAGTTTTAACGATTTGTTAGATTATTTTCATATATGTCAAAATATTTAATTTGATTTTATTATTTATTACTAATGATTAATTATTATTCAATACTCTATGTTGTATGTAAGTTTTTATTACATATTTGAAATTATATGTTTTTTATACCATTCATGATTTATGGTTAAACTATTAACATTTTTAATGCTAGTTTATTAAAAATGTTTATGTTATGTTTTGTCGTATTCATTAAAGGAATCCATTGGACTTAATAAGGGATGGGTGGGGCCCAATATAGAAACTAGATGCACCAGTAGGTCTAATGAAACAATTATTTGTCTTTGAATTATTCCTTGATGTTATGGTTATTTATAGTCTTGGAATGAAACCATGATGGTATGATAATGTTGATAGAAATTAGGAATTCCCTTATTATGAGATTTTTACTAATATTAAATGGGATTATTAGACTAGTACAATATTCATGTGAATGTTCAAATTGAATAATTTGATTTATTATTTTCTTATTATTATACATATTATTTTTAGAAGGCTTGATTTTTTAGATTTATAATTTTCTTTAAAGGATTATGCTTATTTGTGAAAGCTTCTGCTATATTGTTTATCATTAATGAGTATCTGAGTTCAGTCATTTATTATGTATCTTTTTTGACCAGGATGGGAAAGATGTATATTATTATTGACTTTTAGGGATAGACTAAGCGATAAGAGAGTTTTAAAACTGGATAATAGTATGTTATTAATTTCAATATATAAGGTAAAACTTATAATTGTATCTACTTTTTACAAGGATACTAAATTGATCAGCACTTTGGGATTTGAGTTCTTTTGATAATACTAATGTAAAAAAATAATTCACCAACTCATAATAACTGAGGTTGGGGAATAACACAATTGATAATTAATATCAAATTTTTTTTATCCACTTGATGTTTTATATTTATTTTAATTATATTACTTCATTGCGAATATGATACACTGTTACTATTTTTGTAATGATTTTATTATACAATATCTTTTTATTGATATTTTTATGATTTCATTTTCATATTTAAAATTAAATGTTATATATATTAAGAATCTCTTTACTTTTCATCTCATATTTTTATTTCTTGGTGATACATGGTTTACCTACATTGTTCTCTCCTTGCACACTTCAGATTATCAAAAATATTATTATTAAAAAAAGGATTTCTATCGAATAATGTTGTTCATCCAAAACCATTTCCTCTAAAAATGTTTTCCAAAATAGTTTTTTCATGCTCCTAATGGGATAATAACTAAATTTTTACCCATGTTTTAATTTTTATAAATTTTTTTAAATTCAGTACTCATATAATTTCATAAAAACTGCCTATTTTTCTTTTACTAAAAATATAATGAAATAATTGTTTTAACCTGTATGTCATAAAAAATATGTCCAATAATCATGAAAATTAATTCCATCGAAGAATTATTTTCATGTTTTCAGTTAATTTTTTAATTTTTTTAAAAAATTATTTATTTTTTAAAAATTATGTTTCAGTTGGTAAAGGAAAAAATTCCTCTAAGAAATGTTCCATGTGATCTATCACCATCCTTTTGCATCTAGGATTACATAGTTTTATGTAATTTATGATTTTTCAAGGATATAATCCATGTTTAACATTCATACTAATTCCATAAAAGTATTATGATTATAATGACAATAAACATTAGAATCCAATCTCATTTTAATAGGTTATTTGATGCTGAAATGATTAAACGATTATGGAAATCATTTCATTTCGATGTCAAATACTATAATGAAATTTTTCATGAAACATATTTATTTTCATAGGTTGTGAAATGATTAATTTTTTTTTTTTGAAATTTTGACACAAAACTATATTCATTACAAGAGGGGATACACCTATATCATCCTATAAGGAATTTTCTAATTATTGATGTTATACGTGTCAAAGGAAAAACATGAGCTTATCCCATCACCGAGAAAAGAGGGAATATGAGATATTATCCCAATCCTAAAAAGGGGGATAAAACAGAGGTTTCCATTTTCTCATACTAGGTACAAGGGTGATTATCCCAATACTGATATGTTATGAATTTCGTGTTAGATATCCATTTCATATAATTAATTATGATAATGATTATTTCACAATTCTATATCTTATTCCATTTTTTATAATTTAATTTATATTTTTATTTATTCCCACATGATAAATGTCTTGTGAATGACCAATTAATTTTTTAAGACTCATTATTTTAGTTTCATTGTCATGGGTATGAATTTAAATTGTTATACTCATGTTCTTATACCATTTTTCTGATGTTAAGCCTACATAGCTCTGTTATTTATCATGACATAGAATCTATGATTAACAGTTATTATATTTCACTTTTATAGGATATGGTGAATTGTTTTAATTAGGTTATGTTTGTGATTATTATTAAATAGGAATATTTATATGTGATATATTGGGGATATTTCACCACATTAGATATTTGATTACTTAGTCTCCAAATACAATATACTATTAGTTTCCTGAAGATTTTTTTTGTACTGTACTGAATACTATTAAAAAAATAATAATATATATATATATATATATATATTACTTATTTATAGTATGTCTATTGGGAATAATTAAGTGATTTTATGATACTAGAATGAGATAACTTTAGTAAGATCCATATGAATATTTCTATGGATATTTCTAGGGATATATCTAAGGATAATTATAATGATCAAATAAATTATTGGAGAATATCAATATATTTATATATGGATATTGTGAGTTGGTTATAATAACCTAAATCCTTGTCTGTATAATATAAGTGGATGTAGGTATGGTATAGAGGTACATAGGGGTAAAAATCGTGGTAAGAGTCCATTGAGATAGACAAGATTATAACATTTTTCTTGGAAATAGGTCGTACTACACACTTTTTTTAACACAAATGAGGGTTTCTTATTAGAATATCTTCAACACATTATGAACTATCATGGTTTATTTAAGTAGATAATGAATATGAATAGATTAGGATAAACATATTCTGGAATAGATTAAAAAATATGTTTCATTATTTACACATTATATAAGTAATTTTTCAAGATTATTTGTTTTTACCACATTGATCATTGTTTCTAAAATTATTATTTTCATTTTTGGTCATTTGAATGAATCATAAAGAAGTAAAATAGTGTCAAATTTGATATAAAATTAATATAACAGAGACTAAATGAAAAAAACTAGAGATAAGGATATTATAACTATTCCTAATCAATTTCCATTATATGTGATTAAAAATTAGATCCATAGAAATCCATTGAAATCAATAATTAAGAGAATTATATGATACCTTGAGTATTTGGGTTGTGGGGACCATAGTGGACTGATTATTATTTGTAATATATTTCCTGAATGTGGGAAGAATAACCCAAATAGTTGTCTTGATGAAAATTAAGGATGTTTTTAGTGTTGATGAGAAGGAATAATATAATGTATTTATCTAGGAAAAAAGATTGGTTAAATAAATGGATTACAATAATGATGTCTGAAAGACATATATGATGGTTTAAAATTTCAAATGATGAATATATGGGCTTTATGAAAATAGATTTCAAAAGTGGAATGATCTTGAAGGGAATTAGCAAGGATGTATAAGTAATGGTAATAATGATAATGATAAGGAATCTATAATTGTCATATGAATGGTATGATATGTTCTAGATATATAGTTTATTTTAAGTTTGAGAATAATGATTAAATTTGTGTTGATTGATGTAATAAAATAATAAATATTTCATACTGTAGTAATGTTTAATTAATTAATATGATGATGGAGCCTAGAAAAATTTTTGGGAGTGGAAGTTGGATATATAATACATTTATTAATTGGAAGTAATAATTTTTTATACGGACCATATAATATATAAGGATTTTTCAATATTACTTATTTTCAAGGATTTCCATATATACTATTTAGGATCAGGATTACCTGGAGATGTAATTTATTTATATAATGATATTTTGATTAAGGTAAATTAAACATTAATATATTACTACGGTTGTAGAAATAGTTTTTCTTATATAAAGAGATGATCGATATTAACTAACTATATAAATTTTTATAGAGGACCTCGAAATGGATAAATTATTTGAAAAAATGTTGTATGCTATCACAGATTCTGTTTACATTATTTTTTTATTTAATTAAAATATAATATAATATTTGATTTAAGTATAGAATGAGGAATCATGTTTTTTAAATGACATTTTATTTTAATTCAGGATATTAAAATGATTCATGAAAATATATGATGAATTTATTCACAAGTTTGGTATGGGAATATTAAGAGACACCTCATATGGTTTGGGAGATTAATGATATGTCAATTTATTATGTTTAGTATTATTCTTTATAATTTATTTATTTTAATATTTTGTATGGGGAATAAGGATAATGATTTTTATAATGGATTAATGAAAATTGCATGATGTTTTCAGATATTATCATATTACTTCAGAATAAAAAGACATATCCATATTGGAAGACCTATGGTAACTATTTTATAATATGGATATAAAGAATGAATTATCATTATTTCATTGATAATGTGATCAATCATTGACTAAGGTTGTTTTTTCCATTTCACTGAGTAAGAGAAGAAGTGGAATTTGATTGATCTATGGCTAATGGATGAAATTTTATTTACTATAGAAATGAAATTTAATACCCAGGTATATACATCTCATAAATTTTTTATTCTATTGAGATGGTAGCCTATTGATTAGAGCTTCCACCAAACCTATCTCACGATTTAGTTGTCTTACATGCATCTTTCCTCAGTAATTACATACCCATATAACTCATGTACTAATCAAATATGTCTAACCAAAGAATCATGATATTACTTAAAAGGAATAATCCGTAGATATTTTTGATCATTCATTTAAATGTATATGGAATAAAACCACTATCCTAGTAATTGTTTTGTGGTGAACCAATTAGCTGATAATGTTACATGGTAACATGAAGATGTAATAAATAAGTAGTATCCTGGTATGTTTTTATATGACTTATGAATATTATGGAAATATTCATTTTTGGTGTGATAGACATTAATAAATTTATGTTTTGTATATTTTTTTCTTTTTAAATTATCTTAATCTATTAAATATTTTTCTTTACACATAATGATTATTTTATATTGTGTTCCACACGTCACTGATTTTATAAGAAACATTACAAATTATTAAAAAATTATTATATAATATTATAGTTATAAAATATCCAATAAAATGGAAGGTAAGAATATAACTAAAAAAATATGTAAATATATGGTTTACACATGTATATAAAAATAATTTTAAGGTGTAAAATTAATTAAAACATAAAATAAATTATATTGAAGATAATATGATATATTTTTATGTAAAACACTATTTATATAATCAAAAAAAGTTGAACAAAATAAATTAATCAAATAAATTTTTGTGAATGGTTTTAATGAAATTTTTATAGTATATAATCAATAAACTATTTGAAATTTATCTTTTTTTTATCTATAGAGTTGTTATGAATGTATTCTATTTTTTTTCTAAAACTAATATTTTTCTTTAAAAAATGTTTTTATGAATTTTTTTCTACTATAATAATTCTATATAATAAAAAAAAATTACAAAATAATATTTATTTTTTAGTTTCAATATAATAATTTTATTAGGTTTAATTATTTAAAAATTTAGGAAATTTTTTTGGATAAATCTGGAAAAATAAATACTTATTGGAAATATCCTTATCAATTATCTTACTTATAAAGATAAAATTTATTTTTAAATTGGTTTTAAATAATTTTTTTTCAATTATATATATATTAATAAATTTTTTGTATTTGTAAGCATATTTTTATTGAATGTTGATATAAAAACCATGTAAAAGTATGAACAATTTTTCCGTGAAATCCTTTTTTTCTCTTCCCATCTAGAATATTAATTTAAATATAACATATTCCAAAACGTTAAATGGAATTAAGAAAATTTAATTCCCTATTTTGAATTATAATTATTTATATTATTTAATGATGTTAACATAATTTCCGACCCTAGTGAATAGTAAAACAAATTTAAAAATATTTAGTGCCGTTAAAATAAAAAATGTGTTTATCATTGGGATAAACTATCACAATAATGATTAAATGGACCTAAAAAGTTGTATAGCATTGATTTTTTTAAATATTTATAACATATCATGTCTATGTATTATGATTTGTAAATTTTCACACATTTTTGTTTGTTAAAAAATGTTTGTACACCCTTTTCATTGTAAACAAGTACTAGTGTTCCACTGACTTCACTAATAAATGGAAACCCACTTCCCACTCAACTCAGAAGATATAAATTTTTTTCATACAATCCATGAGAATATCACCTAAAAAACCCATAATATAATACTATAATCCTTATTTTTTTTCATATATCCATCCTTTTATGGATTTTGTTTCAATCCAATGAAGTTGAACTAAGAAAGAGGTAACAATTTATATAAAGTAATTATATATCAATTTTTACTCCACATCATTAAATTCTCAAAAAAATGATAAAATAATAAAATAATTATAATCCTAACACATGTACAATATTTTTGATGAAATTATTTACATTCATCCCCACTTCATTCGAAAGGGTTATGAAATCATCAATCCCATGTATAGAGGAATACCACATCGTAAGTAGATGTCGTTTATTCATCCATTAACACCATTAATGGTTGGGTATGATGATGGATATAAATTAAATATATTATCTAAATAAAAATATTATTCATTTTTTATAGTTATATAATATATTAATTTGAAATTTCCATTCATTATGGGATAAAATAATGCAACTTGGCTGTACACGGACTACCACCTCGCAATGTAATGAAATGCATTTTTAGTGATTCATTACATTGGTTAAAAAAATATAAATTAAATTAATACAAGTGGAAAACATGAAATAATTATTATATTAATGACTTATTTATTATACTAAAAAACTAAAATATATTTTTATTTTTTATTTTTTCACTCAGTAAATGTTGATAATATCGTTAATGTACTTGTGGATAGTTTACTGTAAGAAGAGATGTTACTATCAATTTTCATCAAAACAAAAAATGTATCATATTAATAAGTATATTTATTTTAATAAAATTATATTTCATATAAAAATATAAATCTATAAATATAAATATTAGTTTCCTTCTTTCGACAATGATCTTTTATGAATGGGAAGATTACTTATGTGTATATACATCATACTATCTCAATGATCATAATGTACTTAATTTTAAAATACCATATTTAATTATTGGTTTAATAAATATAATTAATTTAAAAATATGATAATTAATTAATGGTTCGTATTATGGATATTATAAAAACAACGATCAACTTTATAGGAAAGAAAAGAATCTATGCATGGATGGAAAACGTGCTTAATCGAAATTGATATTAATATGGAATTTGTAAAAATGGGTTATATATGTTCATAATTATATAATATATAGAATTATATATATAATAGTTTTTATAGATATATTTATATTATACTTATTTTTATACTATAAGAGGTAGAAATGTGTAAAATGGAATTCAACAATTTATTTATGGTATTTTTGTCTCTGTTTTATTTTTTTGTGAGAAAAATGCAATATTCCACACATGTTTAAAATATATGTTGTATATAATAAAAATTAATTATTCTAATATTTATTATAATGTAAATTATTTCTATTTAAATTTCCATTTTGTAAACCCACTTTCATTGGGTGGACTATTAAAATTTTAACAAGTGAGTTATGGATTTTTGCCTCAATTTGTCATTTTTGAGACATATGATATTGTTATGCATCTATTTTATTTTATCGGGTGTATATAAATACCATTAGAAATATTATATAGTGAATATTTTTATCCTCTTGATATTTTATGTTTTTAATGATTTTTACAAGGGTATTATGATTCAATATTTCCAATGTAGTACAAATTTAATGTTACAATATCTTCATTTTTCAAAATTGTTAATAATTATGTTTTTGATGATAAAATAATATTTTCAATCATTATCGAAACTCGTGATATATTTTATTCTCATTATATTTCTCTTAAATACATTCTTTAAATTAATTTACATCTCTTATGTGGTACATAGTTTAAAAATAGTGGTTTTATTAAATTTTTTTGAAAACAAATTTTCTTCCAATATTGTGTTATATAAAAATATTATTTATAAAAATATATTATTATAATATAATTTTTTTATTAAAGTTTATTTTAATAATTTTTACATTTTATATAATTTTTTGAGAGGAATGATTATTTTTATTCCAATTTTTTTTGGGTTTTACAAATAATTTAGAGTAAATATATTTTTCAACATGTATGTTAGGATTGAAATAATCCACTATCATGGAAATTATATATTTATAATACACCTTTATAATTTATTATATTTTTAAAATAAAATATATTTTATAATTTATTTTATTAATTATTATTTTTCAAGGTGAAAAGTTTATTTCTCCTCAAGGAAAAGTTAGAAGTGATCTTTAGAAATAAATTTCTATCATTGATAATATAAATTTATGATACTTATTATTTTCATGGGATATGATTTAAGGATATTAATATAAATATTTCCATTATTTATTTGTATGTATGAAGAACATTTTTTATGAAACTCGTACCATTTTTATTGTTTATGTTATGAATAAAGTATGAATTTATTATAAAACCTTTTTTATATACAAGAGTTATTCAATGATGAAATGTGTTTACAAAACACAATTTTTTTAATTACTTTTTATAAGAATAATGTGTTATTATGTCATGAAAAAAATTGATTATGTGATGGGTTGGGATTATATCAACATCCCATTAATTTTGTAATGATTAATGTCATATGTGATCAAACTGTACATATGATACTACCATAAGCCTGAATGTAGAGGGTACATGGGATGTTACCTTAATCCCAATACATGTTGTTAAATGATATTTTTTCCAATATAAAATTATGTATATGGGTGATAATCTTAATCATAACATTTTATATATGTATTCATACATAACCATGACATATGCTATTCTATGAATATGTTTACTTCACAACATTATGTCTTTTACAATGTTTTTCACTCATATCTCATGTTTTTATCATACCACTTATGTCTTTTCAATTATTAATCATTTTTTCCAAGAATTAAAATTAAAAATGTCGAATTTTAGGTAAAATATTACATTGTTTGGTCATTTTATTATACCTTTATATTAATGTTATGCATACATATCATCCTTGTTTACCATTTGAAATAATTTAACCTCACCTTTTATTATGTTTCCATTCAACATGTTCTTAATAATGTTTCATGAATGGTTTATTTTTGATTTGTACTAAATGGTGCGATCATTATAGGGGATGTTGATGAAATTTGACCACATCATATGTTTGCGTAAAACGTTTCCAATGACAATAATCTATATTGGTCTCCTAAAATGTGTGGTAGTAAGGGTTAAAATATTCATATAAAAATGTAATATATTTTAATTAAAAGACTTTATTCACCTCCATTCATCACACAATTTGAGCTCTGAACCATTGTAACATCGTTCCCTTTAATCATTGTAAATTGTTTCTTATCCTATGACCATCCTTTGAAGACATGATGTATACGCCAATGGATTATAATCAAAAATAGGTAATCATATTTCCGATCCCATTAAAATCTCATTTCAACTTATATATCCGCTAAATATTTTATAAAAATCAATAAAAATTGAATCATGTACAATAAATATAACAAGAAGTGAGTATGATTATGGGTGTTCTAAGATAATATTATGTGGAGAAATAATACCTAAACATCACCCAACATGAATAAATATATTTCATGCATTACCATAATCATATTCATCATAACATAAGAAAAATATCATTCTTATAAAAATTATTATAAAATTTTGAATAAAAATTTAACTTTGAATAAATAAAATAATAAAATATCATTACGTTATGGATCAAGAAAATATATAATTTTTTAACATTGATAGAATCATATTCAAACATAATATTGAAATAAAAATAACCAGCTCATATGTTGTTAAAAATGATAACATATTGTTCACAATTAATACGCAAACTCTCTAGAGATATATCACATTACATAATATATTAGAGGGATACATAATTATATTCCCACCAATCACAACACACAATCCTTAATTCCACATTCAGACAAAAGATATAAAACAATAATCATGATTAAAACAATGGTTTTTATAAATAATTATTAAGGATTATTTAAATGTATAAACATTGATATTATAAAAAAAGAGAATACATAAATTTGGAAATTTAAAATTAGAAAAATGTATCATCTCTCATAGATTTAGAAAGAAACATCAAAAGATGAAGTAATTTTATGTATTTGAAAAAACAATATTTCTAAAATCTTGTATAGGTATAATTATAAAGAATATCAATGGATTAAAATCATATATATATATATATATAGATGAAAGTAAAGGAGAAAAGTGTGAAATGATATTTATACTGTGTTTTAGAATAATCAATATTGAAAATACTATGATTGAGGTGCTAAACACAAAATAAAAGAGTTGGGTTTGATATTAACGTTACCATATGTCTTGTTATATTTACTCAAACATTTTCCTACTATATAATAATCATAGGTTTTTTATATTATGAAATCAAAAGATTATTAAATTTAATTTTATCACTCTGGATTATTTATTATCATTTTTCTTTATTTTGTAATCCTCATGGTTAATGATGAAATGTTTTGATACCATGTTATCATTAAAATATCTTGTTTGGTTTTGATTTCATTATTTTTATTGAATAAATTTTTACATTAGTAAAATTAAATATTTATGATTAAAAATTAATTAAATAACACATTTACATATTATAAAAAATTTATTCTTACCATCTCTAAATACAATATCATGTAATGCAAATAAAATGTTCTGATAGGTGGTTAACCAACCATTAACTAGACATCGTATAAACAGAGGGATTGGTGTATATAGTAAACATTTTAAATAAATAATTATATATATATTAATGTAAAAGAAATAATTTTAATATAAATATTTATTTGCTTTCAAATTTATTTATTTATAATTGAATAAAAAAATAAAAAAATTTGAAATGAAAAAATGAGTAAAATTAAGGATCTTTAAACCCTTCATGATGTTTTTCCATTGTTGTGTCCCATAACACAGTAAGGTTTAAGTATTGAGTGACATTATAGACTCTATAAGGATTATATGTGTCTTAATAGGGGTTAATTGTGTTGATTATTTGTTTTGATAAGTGTACGAGAAGGGTTTCTTCAATAGTAGGGTTATAGAATATTTATACATGATGTGTGGTATGACATCCCATATATTATCACACATCAATTCATGAATTAATACAAAAAGGTACAGATAATACAACCCATGAATATTATGAGGGATATTTAGTTTATGTAATTGATAAATTGTATTTAAAAAGAAAATAATTACAATGAAATAAACATAAACTCTAAAACATGCCCTTAAAATCTCTCTATTCATCTAAAACTATATGGGATATCATATAGACATACAAAAGTAAGGATTGTGTAATAATTGCATATAAGGTAAAAATCAATGAATAACATGCTTAAACTAATTAATGTGTGTTGAAAAAATATCTTGAAAAAATAAAATGAATGTGAATCATAATCATGAACAATGAGGCATGATATAACATGTTAAAGAAAATGTTATCATAGGAATGTGGAAATAACATAATATATGGAATCACAATCATATGTTAGGTATAACCCAAAAAAACATAAATTGATATAGTATTTCATGAAATTATACACCACATGAATCTAATAATATAAAAACATTACACAATACATTTCAGACCTATATAATCCTAGGACCACCCGTTCCATTCATATGTGTTAAATTTAGAAATATGATAAATATATCATAAAAAATAAGGATATCCATCATAAATTTAACTCCATAATTAAGGAGTAATGTTTAAATTAATTTTTGACTCCATGTAATGAACCATAGGTACTAATAGGTTACATTTTATTAGTTTAAATATGGAAGAGTATTCATTATATAAATATTTTATATTGAATATGAGAGGATAATATCAGCATCATAATAGGTGTGTATAATGGTATATGGAAGGGTTGAATGGGAGTTAAAGGGGTATATAATTACATATGATTCAAATTTAATATATTAATATTGTGTAAAAACATATTCCATCAGGAATAATTCCATTTAATGTGGAATGATATAAATAAGGTGCCTCAATATGTGGGAGAATTGAAGGATCTCTTAAATTGAGTGGGATATTTTAAAATAAAGGGAGATTATTATTGGGAGCATCAAGGAACCTTTTGAGGTCTCTAGAGGGGGAAAATAATACCTTCCTTGTTCTCAATGTATTTTTTTGATGAGTAAATAGAGTTTTTTTATGAATATAAAACAATATCGCAAAATTTATTAATAATTTATAAATATATTTTTTCTGACTCTATATGATAAAGTAATACAAAACACAACAACTCCTACATATTTTTCTAATGATTTATACTATAGAATAGTTGTTATACATATTTTTTAGGGATAGTAACCAAACAAAATAAAATAATTCCATTGGTGATCGTGATGTGAATCATGAGTATAAATAATTTATTTTATACACATAAAATATTATATTGGTTTTTAAGATTAATTAATGGGTTATAAAATTAATTAAAGAACATAAACATACATTGTTTTAAACATATAATATAATTTTGTTCTTTTATTTTCAATATTGTATTGATTACAACACCTTATTTCATTTATGATACAATAAAATAATCATTATATTAAGCTCGTATTTAATTTTAATCCAAATTAGAAAATGTCATAGATATTAATGGAAAATTCATTCTAATTATGATGTGTTGATTTCAAAAATACCTTTTATTTTATAAAAATAATAAACTATGTATGTGAATTTTAATATAAATTTAAAAAAATACTTATTTATTGTAATATATATTTTTTTATATAATATATTTCAAACTCCAATTAATATTATTTAGTAAATTATAAACCTATATATTAATTTTAATTTAATAAATAATATTTGATAAATATAATTTATTATAATATCATTTATTTAAAATATATCTTGATTTCAAAAAAATAATTTCATAATTAATACAATAGGTTTCCAAAAAATAAATTTTCTATTTCATCATATCAACATATAATTTCATTCAGAATCATTATCAAATCATTTTGGAATGTAATAAAAATGAATAAAAATATTATTTATTTTAGATAAATAAAATATTAAAATTTAGATCATTGTGGTCTACTTATTTAACCCCTTATTAAACAACTATATTCTATATGACTATGTAATATAGTTGTGAGATTTTATAATTGTGGTTCAGTTAACATGGTCTGTGTCTTGATGTCGATGTGCATGAACATATCCTATTAATTATTTTACTCATATATTAGTAGTTTTATATCATCTTGGTAATGGTCAAGGGAAAAATCAATCAATGTTACATCCCTCTGAAAATTTAATCAATGTGATTCATATCGTATTATCATACTAGTCATATTCATTACTGATTGGATTTGGGTCAGCTTGACTTTATCACAACCATTAATTTAGAAATCCTAGTGTACAAATTAATATGGAAATATTATCCATGGTTATGATTCATAGTTGTATTTTAAATCAAACTGATTATAACTTATAATAGTCCCCAATAAAAAATTGTTAATGTTTTTTTATTGAAATGCATTATTTTTGAATTTATTTATTCATTAAAAAATTGAATTTAATTTATAAAATTCAGTTCATCACACTATTCTCACATTTGGAAATTTATACATTTATATTTAAATTTCATACACTAAAAATGATAAGGTTACATTTATTTTATTTCCCCTTTGGGTATCCATGTCTATTCTCCAATCATGTGGTTCTCCTATAGAAATTTAACTAGGTATGTCATCTTGTTTCATATTACCATTTATATACAATATATGTTCATCACATGATGCTCCACATATAAAATATCTTTATCAAATGGTACAACATGTGGATTGAACATATGTGATCGGTATCATATGTACATATTTAAGAGGAAGAAATGGAAAACATCTTGTACTATATATAGGTTAGGTGGTATTTTTCATTTGCAGTTAATCACTCTAATGAGATAAATGATCTCAAAGGAGTTGATTAATCAATAACATGTTATTCCTTTCTTCCCCAACCCCCTTCAATTCTTCCATGGTGATATATGAAGGAATAGTCCATATCTAACCATAAACACCATGCCTCATCGATGATTCCCTAAATAACATTTATGTATATTTTTTTATTTTTATTACAATGATAAATGGTATGTAACATCTCAATTATCTCTTAGATAAAATAAATTACCAACTTCTTCTTCTCTCCAAAATCATCCCAGAAAGTCGTAGTCCAACACCTCTTCCTATAAAATTCATCATTATGCTCTTTTTTAATTATATAATAAAAACAATTTTTATATATGAACTATAAAAGGCGAGGATACTTCTCTCATCATTCATAGAAATTCATTAACCATTATCTCAATATATTGTTAATATTTTGAATTGTCCATTAAGACTAATCAATCATTTGAGGGTTTAAATTATTGTAGAAGCATCAATATATATCCAATTATTACTAACAAAAATCTATATTCTCATGGTAATCTTGAAATATTGATCAAATAAAGAAAATAATGGAACTGCTTATATTCATAAAAATCAACTTATATAAATCTTGGTGTGTTGGTCAATAGATAAATCCCTTTTATTTGAATTTAAATGTGACCAATTGTTAGGACGATAAATGAAAAACTTCTTTTGTTGTTGACTTTATGATTCCAATGGAGTACTATGAAAAACATCACAGTATGTTATCCCATTTCATAATGGTATGGGAAATGGTTTCATGGTAACCATTGACTTCAATATCATGATACAAATTCTTCAATATCCCACTTCAGGTAATCCCACTAGAAGTTTTTCTTAAAATATTTATACATCATGGTTCTTATTTGATAAATATGAATGTAAGAGATATGTGATTCATCTATATTTTCCCACATTAGTTTTAATGGGACATATATCATGGCTACAAACCCAATAATTCCATATTCAGTAACATTGACCACCAGAATATTCACAAAGGTTTTCTATAGAACCTACTCATCAGTGTATGACACATTGATATTTCCAAGAATGTTTAGATATGATTTTAAGTAATAATTTTATGTTAAATATCCTTTTCTTATTCCCATATACATCATTTTCATGTATAATATGAATTTATCACATTAAATCCTCATCATGGTTAGAGTTACGAGATCCTTTTTACTCAGACCATATGCAACATTGTTTTCATTCACATGATGGTAATGGGTTGAAGAGGTATAATCCATTATCATATATCACCACCTCCACTGGTGAATATTGAACTCCTTTAGATTCAATATATTTTTGAGGATTTCATTTTACATATATATTTTAGACTTCTCCTCATTGATAAATGTTTATAAATTATTCAAATTTAATATCTTGGTATCCAATTTATGCTAATGTGTTGTGTAGTTCATCCCATGGTTTATTTATTATTAGGAGTAATATGTATCACCTTTTAATTTTCCATGAGTACACAACCAAATCCATTTTTGGATTCATTAATATAAATAACATATTTTTCCACACATATGGGTTATGTAAACAGTTTTAGGGATTATACTCTTTATCAATTTTTTAAATATATCTTATCATTGATTAGTATAGAAAAACAAGGTTGGGGAACTCTTCGATAGTTTTCTAAAGGATATCTCCACCAGGAATGTTGAAATGTAAAGATAAGATGGTTATAGTTGATGTGATGAGGAGCCTAGTTTAGGGGTCTATGGAGATGGAAACTGATATAGAAACCTATAACTATGAATTATGTAAGGGTATGATGTCCTAACTACATCCAATGAATGGTGAAACTCGGTGTGGCGAGCATTCTAGTTCTGTGAGGATAGAATATGATTCAATAAATAATAATTACGGGCAGGAAATGGTATGTATCCCAATCAGGGTGACTTGGTATTGATTGAAGGGGGGTGTGTTTCTATGCTGCCTAACTCTTTTGTGGAGGTCCAGCCACCTAGCCCCACCAAATGAACTGTGGAGAGGTTCGTGATTCAGAGTCAGCTAGAGGACTGAGTCTGGAGTTGAACCCTTTGGTTTCTGATATCTTCAAAAGGATGAGGCATGATTTAGAGATCACAGCTGGCTCCACTATTATAAAATATACAAATTAGAATGAGGAGTAGAGATGCTCCAGCTTATTGGAGGTGGTCATTCCTATCTGGACTATGGGTACTAAGGGATTGGATCTCTTGTCCATGCCTTTCCTAAATCATTGCAACATGTTTAATGACCTCTCGACAATCCTGTTGGAGAATGGGAGGATTGAGGATGATGTTACAGGGACGGGTGGTGGTGTGAAAACACCGGAGGGACTATATGGTATGGGAAATAAGAGAGGGTCCTTGGATATGGAGAAAGCTACTACTGAGGAGAGGTGGCTCCCTATGATGGAGAGTAACACTCCAGACCAGAGGCACGAGATCAACTCTGAGTCTCTTGCAGTTGGTTTGGGGGTGCGATCTGATGTTGGAGGGAGGGTTCTGGGAGAGGGAAGGAAACTGAGAGTATAATGCCCCGGCCTTAAACCTTACATAATATTGAATTAAAATAATAATTCACGTTGAGGATCTTTTCAGGTTTAGAGTTTTAGAGAATTAGAACATAACTATTACATCTCAAAAGATTACAAAGTAGTCACTTCTACTAAGTTTCCAATATAAAAAAACCCTTAAAAAGAAATGTGTCTAGTTCCATGTTTTATATAGCATGACATTCCCTTGATCCCATCCTTGACCTTATTCCAAATTAAGTCCTATGAAAATTTTTTTAAAAAAACTTGGGGTGAGCATAAAAAGCTCAGTAAGGGATACACATAGAATGAAAACTTTTAGTTTTTCAAAATCAAGTAAACCATGTATACTCTATCAAAGTAATACCTTCACCTTCATGAAGTAGTAAAAACTCTTCACTGAATAAAGTATCATTACTTACCTTTTTGTAACCAAAGTATTACAATAAAACACATATAAAGAACACATAACATATATAAAGGTAACTTGGGACATAAACATACTTAAGTGGAATAACCATACGGTCGACTTCCACACATATCACTTAATGGAATGGCCATACGGCCAATTTCCATACATACTTAATGGAATAGCCATACGGCCGACTTCCATACCCAATGCATTGGAGTTTATAACGTAACCACCCGTCCTGGTATTCACGGTACCACCCGTCATATGGTTTATAACGTAACCACCTGTTAAAATGTCCACGTACCAGTATAAAATCATAAAACATAAAACCAATATAAAGGAATGATAACATTTCCACATTTCAATCACAATATATCATAAATATATTGACATAATAGAATCCTTTTTCAAAACCATTTTCAATACCAAAATACATAAAAGATTATATGGTATTTATTTTATTCTAAAAACATTACGGCTTGTTGAGAAAGCCAAAGACCAAATAATACTCGCGTCGGCAGAAAAGGTCGTTGTCGCCGTGTACGTTAAAAGAAACATTCCTTTTTTTCGTTTTGTAAAATGCTTCATAGAAAAAGATTTCTTTTGTATGAAAGTAAAAGTAAAATGGGTTTATACACCGTATAAAATAATGTAGTGTATAAAATGAAATATGCCTCAATGAAAGGAGATTGAGACGAAGTCCCTTACCTCGGGTCCGACTTGACTCGATCGTTCTTTAACGTCCTGAATAATAAACATGAGTTAATTTATACTTGATTAAGAACCTTTTTAAAGTTCATTATTCCTTTTATATCACTTATTTCCATGTTATAACATTACGTAACCATTTAATTTAATAATGTTTTTTTTGTCAATATTTGGTTCTTAAGTCGAAAGTGGACTTCTTATAATTACATGTTGTTCGTGTGGTCAAAGGTTCATTATATCCAGAATGAAATTCCCGATTTGGATATAATATGTATAATATATATCCAGCATATAAATGTATTTATAATATTACATAATCATTTAGAGGTAATAAATGAAATGCACCGTTCATGGAGACCGTAAGCTGTACGTACACATAAATGATACTTTCATTTCTTTGTCATATTAATGGAATTAAAACTAAATGAGATGTATGTATATTTTAATTCCAGAATTATATTCATCATTTAGATATATAATTAATTTTATATATCCATTATATACATGTACTTTTAATAGTACATTACATTTGGGGATAAGAAATGAAATGCACCGTTCATGGAGACGGTAAGCCGTACGTACGCATGAACGCTACTTTCTTTTCTATCTCATACTTTAATGGAAAGAAAAAATAATTATATAGAGTTATATTATAATTCCAATATAACATCATATATAATAACTTTAAATCCATCCTTTACACGTCCCACATATGGCATTAACGAATCACATCACTTTGAGGGGGCGGTAGTCCACATTTCCTTAAATGAAGATATCGTGTTTACCCATAATGGAAACCATAAAGGTATCCACAAAATGAAAAATACAGAAGCTTAAAGAAAAAAATAAACATATTATATATCATATATAAAAATAGTGACATCATAATGGCCACCCTTGAAGGTGTTAAATGAGTATTGAACAATCATCGTTTCGGGAGGTAGAATTTCGCCATCCACGGAAACCGTATGTTCATTAACCATTTGATGTAGTTGTGTGAGATTGTAGCTCGAATAAATCTTATAAAAACATCCTAGTATATTGAAGATACTGGTGTTGTTACAAAAGAAGTAAATAAAAAGAGTTTAGAGTGTTGGAGAAGGAAAATAAAACAAATGAACAAGATAGAATGAATTACCTTTAAAAGTGTAACTCCTTTTGATTTGAGCCTAAAGGCTTACTTTGAAAGGATTCTGCCCAAAGGGAATCCTCTAGGATGAGGAGAGGGATGTGGAGAGAGTAAATGGGTAGGGGTTGGCCGAGAAAAAGTCTTGAGGAGTCTGTGAAATGAGGTAGAGGTGGGGGCCTTTTATAAGAGGAGAGGAGGGGCACTTTTGGAAAGTAAAGAAATATTACTTTATTTGAAAAAAATTTTCGGATTTAAAAGGTCCCAAATTGATATAATTCGTGGATAAGGTGATAATGGTTCGAAATACACTCATCCAATTGGTTTTGTCCATGTGTAGTTCATAGATTTTACATTATCTTTCCATTTTATTTAAATCGTCAAATAATGATGTCATCGCTGCATCATTATTTTATCATAAATAATTTAATTTATTTATTGTCTACAAATTATCAAAAAAATACTATGATGTAGGATATATTTTTATCTTTCCAATGACTATTTATTATCAAAAATATTATCTTTATAACCCCATGTAACAATTGTTTTCGTAAAACATATTATGTTTTTGTCATTTTTACTTTTACATTAAATAAAAAGATATTTATGTCATTTCCCAACCAAAGTGTCTCCATGGGGTCCCCAAGTTGACCCATTGCTTGTCTTGGTCGGCCATGACACAACCAATGAGGGTAGGACATGTTTTATGCTCATCATATTTTATTAAAGCATTATTTTTACCTTAAACTACACTAATTACCACTAATCGCGATTAAGAACTTAATAAGTTACTATTCCCCAATAATTTATTATAATCTCATTGAACCACATTTTACATATTAATGACAACCATGTATGTCGTATTTTTGAAATTCAAAACACAATGATGGCAAAATTTCATTTAAACGGAAAATCGGTCTATATAAGTACCACTTAGTGGTTTCACTATTCATCAAAAATTGAAGTTTTTCAGAAAATTACCAAAAATTCACCCTAAGCTATATTTAATATTACGAATTCAAAAATTAAGTCTATTTTAAAAAATTCAAAACATATAAGTCACATTAATTAATTTAATAATTAATTCCCGCTGTCAGAGCAAATAGCGTGTTTTTATGAAACAATAAGTATCAAAAGATTGACACTAGTTTAACTCCGATTTCAAAGTGAAATTAATTCCAACGACTACTATTGGATTTAATGGTATTAATATTTTCTAATTTCACTTTAAAACCAATTCAAAAGATAATCTAATCATATAAATAAATTAAATTAAAAAGAGGTTTTGAATTAAAATACAACATTTTACACTATTCATTAAAAAAATGAACTTTATCAGAAAGGTACCAAAAAATTACACAAAGTAAATTTTGATGTCCCGATTCTAAAGAAGAGTTATATTTGGTCCAATAGAATTTATAAGATCGATCAAAACTATATTTAATGACGGTTCTCCGTCAAAAGGTGATAAGTGGACCTTTCGTGAAAATTAGGGTATAAATGCCTAAAATTGAACTCTTTCCGTATTTTAAGCCTTTATCTTTTATTGGGTAAATGAAAAAACATTTAAAAACATATATAATCATATTTTAGTTATTTCTATCTATTACCGCCAGTACAACGCCTACTCGTTAACTAAAATTTAAAATAATATTATTTTATTACTTGTGTGCAACATATGTTTTAAAAGAAACTCATCGTTGCGTACCGAGTATGCTATCGAACGTAGAAATCCCTTTTAATTAAAATTAATATTTAATTCATACATATTAATAAATATGAAAATTCTTTATTCTTTATTTACCTGGGATGTTACATCCTTCCCCCCTTTTGGGAATTGCGTCCTCACAATTTTATTCACTTATCAAAATAAGTGGGGGTATTTATACCTCATAGCATTTTCAGATTCCCACGTTGCCTCTTCAATCACATGGTTTTTCCACAAAACCTTTACCTGATGAATCACCTTTTCCGTAACACCTACTCCCTGTGGTCAAGAATCTGGACCGGTTGTTCCTCATAAGATAGGTTCTCTTCCAGCTGAACTACCACTGGTCTCAAAACATGAGATGGATCTGGCATATACTTTCTCAACATTGAAACATGAAAAACATTGTGTACCTGAGATAAACTCGGAGGTAAATCCACCCCGTATGCAACTGATCCAACTATCTCCAGAATTTCATATGGTCCAATAAACCTTGGACTCAGCTTTCCTTTATTACCAAATCTCATCACACTTTTCCAAGGAGAAACCTTGAGAAAAACATGATCACCTACCTTGAAAAATAGATCCTTCCTCCTGTTATCCGCATAACTCTTCTGCCTGCTCCGAGATATTCTCATGTGCTTCTAAATCAACTGAACTTTTTCTGCCATCCCTTCTACCAATTCTGGTCCCATCAGCTTCCTTTCACCCACTTCATCCCAAAATGCTGGAGTTCGACACCGCTTCCCATATAATGACTCAAATGGTGCCATCTGTATACTGGAATGAAAACTGTTATTATAAGAAAACTCAACCAAAGAAAGATGTTGGTCCCAACTTCCCTGATAATCCATATAACAAGCTCGTATCATATCCTCCAATGTCAGGATTGTTCATTCTGACTGCCCATCGGATTGAGGATGAAAAGCTGTACTAAAATTTAATTCAGTAACCAACGACTTCTGAAGGCCTTTCCAAAAGTTAGAAGTAAACCTAGGATCACAATCCGATACAATGGAGAGAGGAAATCCATGTAACCTGACTATCTGTTTAAGATACAAACGGGAAAGTTGATCAAGAGAGAAAGTATCTCGTATAGAAAATGAATTAGAAGATTTCGTCAAGCGATCAACAATAACCCAGATTGCATTATTACCTCAAGATGTCCTCGGTAATCCCACAACAAAGTCCATGGATATGTTTTCTCATTTCCACTCTGGCACTGGTAAAGGCTGAAGCATCCCTGCCGCTCTGCTTTAACCTGTTGACATGTCAAACACTTCACAGTAAAACCAGCAATGTCTCTTTTCATTCCATCCCACCAGTAATACTCCCGCAGATCTCTATACATCTTAGTACTACCCTGATGAACTGAAAACGGGGAACTATGAGCCTCACATAACAACACATTCTTCAACTGTGAATCACAAGGCACACATAACCTCTTCCCAAACCTCAAAACACAAAAACAAACTTATCCAAGAACTAATGGAAAATTTTATTCATATGGTCCATTAATACAGCAGGTGCATTGGTTAACCCAAAAGGCATAACTACAAATTCATAATGGCCATATCTAGTACGGAACGCAGTCTTCAGAACGTCTGCTTCTTTTACTTCCAACTGATGGTACCCCGACCTGAAGTCAATCTTCGAAAAATACTGAGCTCCCTGGAGCTGATACCACTTCATTCAATGGCCCAACATCTAATGAAGTTGTTGCAAAGAATTTTACCACCCCTTTCTGCTTGTAGTCTGGATTAATTCCCCCAGTTGAGTTCTTCGTTGGACATTCGTTTGCATAATGACCCATTTCATTACACATAAAACATCTTACCGTTGGCTTTTCATTTCCTGCTTGATCATCTTCCTTACAGTTACGAGCAATATGACCAGACATACCACACCGAAAGCACTTACCATACATGGATAAACATTCTCCAGGATCCATTTTACCACACTTCTCACAGGATGGATATTTGGTTTTCTTACCTCCTTGCTTCTTTGACGAATTCTTCCCCTTTTCCTGCCAACTAGACCTCTTGTTCTGTTGTTTGTCATAGAACACCTGATCATCGGCAAACTCCATTTCCACCTTCTCCGCACATCGAACAAGTTTTTCATAACTTTTGAACTCACGAGAAGTTAAAGCCCTTCGATACTTTGGCTTTAACCCTGAGTAAAAATGGTTTATTTTACTATCAAGATCTCGTATGAAGTTTGGAGCATACCTTGCCAATCGAGTGAACTTTTCATCATAGGCAGCCACTGAATCATCCTCCTGCCTCAATTCTAGGAACTGTTTTTCCATCCTAAGATGAACCACCTTAGGAAAATATTTCTCAAGAATCAAACCTTTGAATTCGTCCCAGTGAAGATTCTCAATATCATCACTATCCCTTATATTTTTCACCATCGACCACTACTGATCAACTTCACCTTCAAAACGGTAAACAACAAGACTAACGTTTTGATGTTCTGAACACCCCATGACATCAAAAATCTTCTCCAGTGCTTTAATCCACCCTTCATCTTGCACAGGGTTAGATGATCCTCTGAATGATGGGGGATGTTACCTCATGAAATGTTCCACCACTGACATGTTCCTCTGCGGTTGATCTGGCTGATCTCGTGCATGGATACCACCACCATTTATAGCCTGAGTCAACTGTGCCATCACTGCATCCAACTGTTCAGTTCTGATTCCGACCATCTCAGGTTGCTGATGTGGAAGGTTATCTTCCTCCTGATGTCGTCCCAACATAGCTGCTTTGTTTCCTCTGCGGAAAACAATTCTGAACACAGAAATATCTTAGGAAAAGCAACATTTTAATCTGTAAATGCTATATCATTTCAGTCATATTATAATTTAACACTTTTCTAACTCCTAAAGTTGTCTAAACCGACCTCTGATACAAACTATAGGGCCCCGACCTTAAACCATACTTAATATTGAATTAAAAGAATAATTCACGTTGAGGATCTTTTCAGGTTTAGAGTTTTAGAGAATTAGAACATAACTATTACATCTCAAAAGATTACAAAGTAGTCACTTCTACTAAGTTTTCAATATAAAAAAAACTCTTAAAAAGAAACGTGTCTAGTTCCATGTTTTATATAGCATGACATTCCCTTGATCCCATCCTTGACCTTATTCCACATTAAGTCCTGTGAAAAACATTTTAAAAAAACTTGGGCTGAGCATAAAAAGCTCAGTAAGGGATACACAATGAATGAAAACTGTTAGTTTTTCAAATTCAAGTAAACCATGTATATTCTATCAAAGTAATACCTTCACCTTCATGAAGTAGTAAAAACTCTTCACTGAATAAAGTATCATTACATACCTTTTTGTAACAAAAGAATTACCATAAAACCCAAATAAAGAACACATAACATATATAAAGGTAACTTGGGACATAAACATACTTAAGTTGAATAACCATACGGTCGACTTCCACACATATCACTTAATGGAATGGCCATACGGCCAATTTCCATACCTACTTAATGGAATAGCCATACGGCCAACTTCCATACCCAATGCATTGGAGGTTATAATGTAACCACCCGTCCTGGTATTCACGGCACCACCCGTCATATGGTTTATAATGTAACCACCCGTTAAAATGTCCAAGTACCAGTATAAAATCATAAAACATAAAACCAATATAAAGGAATGATAACATTTCCACATTTCAATCACAATATATCATAAATATATTGACAGAATAGAATCCTTTTTCAAAACCATTATCAATACCAAAATACATAAAAGAGTATATGGTATTTATTTTATTCTAAAAACATTACGGCTTTTTGAGAAATCCAAAGACCAAATAATACTCGCATCGGCGGAAAAGGTCGTTGTCACCGCGTACGTTAAAAGAAACATTCCTTTTTGTCATTTTGTAAAATGCTTCATAGAAAAAGATTCCTTTTGTATAAAAGTAAAAGTCAAAGGGGTTTATACACCGTATAAAAGAAATTAGTGTATAAAACGAAATATGCCTCAATGAAAGGAGATTGAGACGAAGTCCCTTACCTCGGGTCCGACATGACTCGATCATTCTTTAACATCCTGAATAATAAACTTGAGTTAATTTATACTTGATTAAGAAAATTTTTAAAGTTAATTATTCCTTTTATATCACTTATTTCCATGTTATAAACATTATGTAACCATTTAAGTTAATAATGTTTTTTTTGTCAATATTTGGTTCTTAAGTCGAAAGTGGACTTCTTACAATTACATGTTGTTCGTGTGGTCAAAGGTTCTTTATATCCAGAATGAAATTCCCGATTTGGATATAATATGTATCATATATATCCAGCATATACATGTATTTATAATATTACATAATCATTTAGAGGTAAGAAATGAAATGCACCATTCATGGAGACGGTAAGCCGTACGTACGCATGAACGCTACTTTCATTTCTTTGTCATATTAATGGAATTAAAACTAAATGAGAAGTATGTATATTTTAATTCCAGAATTATATTCATCATTTAGATATATCATTAATTATATATATCCATTATATACATGTACTTTTAATAGTACATTACATTTGGGGATAAGAAATGAAATGCACCATTCATGGAGACGGTAAGCCGTACGTACGCATGAACGCTAATTTCATTTCTATCACATACTTTAATGGAAAGAAATAATAATGATATAGAGGTATATTATAATTCCAGTATAACATCATATATAATAACTTTAAATCCATCCTTTTCACGTCCCACATATGGCATTAATGAATCACATCACTTTGAGGGGGCGGTAGTCCGCATTTCCTTAAATGAAGATATCGTGTTTACCCATAATGGAAACCATAAAGGTATACCCAAAATTAAAAATACAGAAGCTTAAAGATAAAAATAAACATATTATATATAATATATAAAAATAGTGACATCATAATGGCCACCCTTGAAGGTGTTAAATGATTATTGAACAATCATCATTTCGGGAGGCAGAATTTCGCCATCCACGGAAACCGTATGTTCTTTAACGATTTGATGTATTTGTGTGAGAGGGTAGCTCGAATAAATCTTATAAAAACATCCTAGTATATTGAAGATACTGGTTCTATTACAAAAGAAGTAAATAAAAATAGTTTAGAGGGTTGGAGAAGCAAAATAAAATAAATGAACAAGAGAGAATGAATTACCTTTAAAAGTGTAACTCCTTTTGATTTGAGCCTAAAGGCTTCCTTTGAAAGGATTCTGCCCAAAAGGAATCCTCTAGGATGAGGAGAGGTATGTGGAGAGAGTAAATGGGCAGGGGTTGGCCGAACCAAAGGCTTGAGGAGTGTGTGAAATGAGGTAGAGTTGGGGGCCTTTTATAAGAGGAGAGGAGGGGCACTTTTGGAAAGTAAAGAAATATTACTTTATTTGAAAATGTGTTTCGGTTTTAAAAGGTCCCAAATTGATATAATTCGTGGATAAGGTGATAAGGGTTCGAAATACACTCATATAATTGGTTTTGTACATGTGTAGTTCATATATTTTACATTATCTTTCCATTTTATTTAAATCGTCAAATAATGATGTCATCGCTGCATCATTATTTTGTCATAAATAATTTAATTTATTTAATGTCTAAAAATTATAAAAAAACTACTATGATGTATCAAATCATTTTATCATTCTAATGACTATTTATAATAAAAAATATGATCTTTAAAACCCCAGGTAATAATTGTTTTCGTAAAACATATTATGTTTGTGTCATTTTTACTTTTACATTAAATAAAAAGTTATTTGTGTCATTTCCCAACCAAAGTGTCTCCATGGGGTCCCCAAGTTGACCCATGTCTTTTCTTGGTCGGCCATGACACAACCAATGAGGGTAGGACATGTTTCAAGCTCATCTTATTTTATTAAAACATTATTTTTACCTTAAACTACACTAATTACCACTAATCTCGATTAAGAACTTAATAAGTTACTATTCACCAAAAAATTATTATAATCCCATTGAACCACATTTTACTTCTTAATGAAAACCATGTATGTCGTATTTTTGAAATTCAAAACACAATTATGGCAAAATTTCATTTAAACGGAAAATCAGTCTTTATAAGTACCACTTAGTGGTTTCACTATTCATCAAAAATTGAAGTTTTTCAGAAAATTACCAAAAATTCACCCTAAGCTATATTTCATATTACGAATTCAAAAATGAAGTCTATTTTAACAAATTCAAAACATATAAGTCACATTAATTAATTTAATAATTAATTCCCTTTGTCAGAGCAAATAGCATGTTTTTATGAAACAATAAGTATCAAAAGATTGACACTAGTTTAAGTCCGATTTCCAAGTGAAATTAATTCCAAAGACCACTATTGGATTTAATGGTAAAAATATTTTCTAATTTCACTTTAAAACCAATTCAAAAGATAATCTAATCATATAAATAAATTAGATTAAAAAGAGGTTTTGAATTAAAATACAACATTTTACACTATTCATTAAAAAAATGAACTTTATCAGAAAGGTACCAAAAATTTACACAAAGTAAATTTTGATGTCCAGATTCTAAAGAAGAGTTATATTTGGTCCAATAGAATATATAAGATCGATAAAAACTATATTTAATGACGGTTCTCCGTCAAAAGGTGATAAGTGGACCTTTCGTGAAAATTAAGGTATAAATGCCTAGAATTGAACTCTTTCCGTTTTTTAAGCCTTTATATTTTATTGGGTAAATGAAAAAACATTTAAAAACATATATAATCATATTTTAGTTATATCTATCCATTCCCGCCAGTACAACGACTACTCGTTAACTAACATTTAAAATAATATTATTTTATTACTTGTGTGCAATGTATGTTTTAAAAGAAACTCATCGTTGTGTACCGAGTACGCTATCGAACGTAGAAACCCCTTTTAATTAAAATTAATATTTAATTCATAAATATTAATAAATATGAAAATTATTTATTCTTTATTTAACTGGGATGTTACAGAGAGTGGCCCATTTGGCCGTTCATTCAATGATGTTGTTCAATGTGGGAATCAGACGATGGCTATAACTGCTGTACCATAGTCTACTTCTCCACGAATAAGGCCAAGGAAGGATTACTCTTATCTTCAGTGGATGATGCGGGATATATCATCATCTAAATGGAACAGCGAGGTGACTGTGGCTTTTAAAAAGTGTATTGTGGTCAAGAAGTAATCCCCAGAGCAACCTGGTCTTGATCTGTTTAGGATTCTGGTTCAATGTGCAAGCTATTGGTGGTCTCATGATTGGGAATCAGCTATTGAAGAAGATAGATCTTACATGGGGTGTGGTGATGAGTCTAGTTACTATGATGTGTATGTTTCACTTGTTTATGGTTTGGTTGTATGTTGGGGTACCAGAAACCCTTATACTGGATTTTTAAAATGGAAAAAAATGATTAACCATAGGATTAGTGTAGAAAAATATGATATCCATCTTTATTATCATGTTTTTTTCTTAATAATTATTATAAATTTCACATTGATAGATGATAGTTCCCATCAAATCAATAAAAATAAATTATTTCCACCATAGATGACTGTTTAGGTCATCCATTAATTGCCTCCATTTTTATTGATCCATATGTATCCCTTTTCTCACGATAGAATTTCCAAGGAATATTACATTTTCTAACCACAACCATCATTTAGTTAGCTTTATCAGTAAATTTTCATTTCACAATGTATTTATAAAAAAATTTAAACATATCTCATGTTCGTCTTATATTTTGAACTAGATCAAAATTTCATCTATAAAAACAACCGAAAGATTATGAATATAATCTCAAAAGAGTCTATTCATAAGGTTAATGAATAATGAAGGATCATTAGTGAGTCCAAATAGATTCACTATGAACTCTTAATTCATGTTCCATGTTTAATAAGTAGTATTGGGGATGTTATCCTTCTGCTAGAATTCTTTATAATATCCCCTTGGAGGTTCCACCATAGAGATGTACTGGTCTAAAAATCACTAATCATACAAGTCATATATAAATAAAATATGATACATATTATTTATTTTTATTTTTTTTATCTCATAATAATCAGTTTAGAGGTGTGTTGAAACATAATTATTCTCGATGAATAGAACTGATGCACACCATAGTGAAGCACTTGGTTATATAAATCATTTTTAAATATTAAACATTATTTATTATTCATGTCCTCAAGGAAGAAATATTCCATTATATATGGAATAATGGAAATTAACAATACATTATAAATAAGATCGATTGAAAATCATCCTCCTAGATTATTGGAGAACCAACCAATTCCTCAAAAAACACCATCCTGTATCCCCAAAAGTTGGAATGTAATCATGAATTTTCTTATACGTAGCCACATTCATTTAACTATGATAAGACTTCATAGTGGTAAAAAATATCAATTAGTTTTATTATGATACTAAATTAGATTTATCCTCCTACTTGAGAAATTATAAATTGGTGGATGGTTATTGATTTGGTGGGTGATTGCCTTCTCTCGTAAATTTATGTTTTCAAAATATAGAGAAGACCAATAAATACCGGGAGTGACATAAAATTATACTAAAGTTTATATAACTAAGATCATAGTGATGATTAGCCATAAAATTAGTATAGTGATGAGATATATCCATCAGATAGAAAAATTGACTGATTTACTAACATCACCAATAAATCCAATACCTGTTTTGACGTGATATTGTAATTAATTTATTAATTCTCCATGATATGTAAAAACAATTAAATCCGACATCAAATAGTGTGTTTGATATAAATTAATCAAATATCCAGTGAACATATCACCACCTCTTTATTTGGATCGACCTTAGTAGTTGGGCTAGAATAATATCACTAAAAGATTTAAATATTTAATAATTTATTGAAAATAAAACATATTTTTATATACATTTACATATTAATGATAATCATATTTTTATATTTTCTCGAAGGATACACAGATTGACAAAAATTTAAAATGATATGAATATAGACTGTTGTGGTGTTTATTTTCTATGAAATGAAGGGGTGTGGTGAAACATGACCTTGTTGAAGATAAAAGATAACTAATTGATGAATTATATAATGTATTTTGATGAATGATAATGTAAAAGACCAGATCTAAAGATCAATAAAATATGAATCAGACTAAAATAATGTTAAAATCAAATGGAAATATCTCATTACAGATCATGTAAATGATATTCATGAAGCGGATTTTAGAAACTAAAAGTAGTGCATTAATCCAGAATAATTTTATCCATGTACATTACACATTGTGTATCCAAAATGCACAACAGTAAATATTTAAGAAATTTTAAATCCAATATCATAAAATATACACCATGAATACCATTGAAACAACTGGAAATCCTTATACAAAGTATATAAACACTATTTTATGATGAATCATCAACAAAAAAGAAACTAAAAACCCTAGGATAACTATTTTTATGGTAGATAAACTTATTTAACCATTTATGAAATTTAATGGTTGATATATGCTAAAAATCGGAGGTTTGGGGATATTGAAGTCAATCAATTTACTTGGGATTACTTGGACGATGTCATGTATCATATTTTCCCATATTTTCATCAATTTTAATTTTCATAATTCATTCTATAATTTCTATTCTCAACTGAATCAGGCCAAATTCACCATCAAGGGTAGGTTATTTACTATTACTGATAGGGAATGGGGTTGAATTTATGAATTATTATATTTGAGTTTCTTTATTTTGTTAATTAAATCCTTTTCCCATTATGCATCAACAAGATTAAATTTTTTATTTTTTTTTCAATTTCGAATGAATCTATTATCGTGTTAGATTACTTTTATTTTAATTTCAATGGAAAATGTTCGATATCTCATTCTACCCAATACTTATATATTTTCAGTAGAAAAAAACAGGTTTAGGTGTTGAGTGTTTGGATATCTCCATAATGTCTGGGGAATTTTGAAAATGGATATTGTTATTTAGTGAATAACAATTTACAATATATAATTTCATTAATTAACAATAATAATCCATTAAAATGACACACACAAAAGATGAATGATATAAAAATATAAACATGATTAATAATTCCCTTACCATCACCATCCTCCAAGTTGGTAGGGTTGAATCAAATCAAGAATCTCTCTCTAACCATCTAGCATACATATAATTGGTAAGAATTGTAAAGAAAATATAGAATACTAATATGATTATCCTAACCCTCCAAAAAATAGATTTACCTAAACATGTTAAGAATATATATTTTAAAAAATAATTTTTTAATTAATATCTAAATAAAATCAAAAATATATTTATCAAAAATCAATGAAAATGGAAAAACAATTTTGTATTAACTGTTCATAAAGGGACTACTGAATGTTGATAAACTGTAGTACAACTAGGAAATTAATTTTATTAACCACAAAACAATATATGTTTATATAGCTCAACCATTCTCTATATCCCTTGGATGTTGTTGTTGCTGTCAGTTACTATAAACAACCATTTTCATAATTATTTGATTCAAATGGTGCCCCTACTCTTGGGTTCAGACATATTAATGTTAAGATGTTATTTGAATAGAGTGTTCCTTTATTCCCTCACATAGGTGGGTTTATTCTTTTTGTTATTTATATCTTAGTTACCTTACAATGTTCATATATTGTAATTTTTCAACTACCCCAGTTATGTTTTGTATTGTATCATCCCATAATTTAGATATTTTCTATATTTCACATTGTTGACTCCATGAGATTTCCATATTTATAAACTAGAATTAAATTCTGGTACTTTCTTATTATATATATACCAATGTGAACCCTATGATGTAATAATAAACATTTGGACATTAAGGTAACATTAAAAAATTTATTCCTAACCTACAATGTGTTGAATATGTATGGATTTTTATAAACTCATATTTAACCATAAAAGACATGGTTAAAATTATTTCTAGGGGAATGGAATAGAATCTGTAAAATCATGAATGTATTTTTCTTTTTCCCCTTATTCATCAATGTATTTTTCATCCTTTTATATGTGTATAAGGAAATTCGTCTCCCTTTTAATTTAGATAGTGAAAGGAATATATTTGTATGAAAACATTTTTTCAATTTTCCTTCCATTTTATCACTACCTTCACCTCCTCTGGCTTTTTATATTTTTCTATCATAATCTATTGATAAAATTATCCCTACCTAATGTAAAATTATTTCATGACCTCCACATTTCATAGATTTTTAGTATAATGAAAATAATTTCAATTATGTTTATCTATTACAACATGATTAAGGGATAAAAACATTCTTCGAAATTCAAATTATTTTTTCACATAATAGACACAATTTGATGTTTCTAATTCTTATCATGATTTCTGAATTTCCCAAAATTTGGTTTCTATTAATGATATGGTTAAATTGGAAGAGTAAAAATGATGTTATTTATTCCTTCTCTCATCTATTTGGGAATCTCTTTTTGGAAATAATCACATTTCCACTTATATTTTTTATTGATTTAGTTTATCCGATTTTAATCCATTGTTTTATAATAATGGAAAAACTAGTAAATTTTGTTTATAATAATATAAATTCAATAGGGAATCCCTGAAAATTGACCAGATTATTCATAAATTACACATATTCCTTAACCGTTAAATTCTATGTATCAATATATGTTTTCTATGAACTATTCCCTGTCATAATGTATATTGGGGCGGATTTATTCCCAAAATAATGTTTCTTAAAGAGATACGGAATTTACCAGTGTTTATCAATCAGGATTACAGAAATAGGGGTGTGATAAGGATTGTAGTCATTCCCTATGTAATTATTGGGTGCAATATAATAGTATCTTTTCTATGATGTTACCCATAGGAATAAAATTACCATATCAACACAATGATTCACTATCTAGATAGGGATGTATCTGCATTGAAACCAAATAATCTATAAGTTTCATACTTTATGAAATTTTTCTTATATTTATCCTTATACATATTAATTCTAATATTATATTTATATTATCAATCCCCCAAAATAAATTTACTTTCCACTAAAAAACTATGACAACGTGTATCTTATTACACTATAAATCTGATTTGAATCATAAAGGTTACCATAATATAACACTAGATGATTGAGATTCCTAGTTTGTTTGAGTAATTAGGTAAATATCAAAAAAATTATAATTAAAATGACATAAACATTAAATCCTTAACATGCACATAGACTCTCTTGATTCCTCTAAAATTACCATAAATAACATGGGGATAAACATAAACTTGGTGTGAGCAATATATACAATTAAGGTAATAATAAATGAATTTCATTAGGATTGAAATACATATGTATCACGTGAAACATAAAAAGATACTTAAAAGGGGTGATAATTATATGAATTAACAAAAAGTCATGATATAACGTGATGATATCATCATAATAATTGAATGTGGGAACAATATAAAAATTGAAATCATAAATTTATGTCGAGGTAAAATAGAAAATCATAAAAACATTATGTTCTTAGGATAACACATCATGCACTGTTAATAAAATATAATGAGATAAAAACATCAACGAATTCACTAGAGGGAAATATAATTATGGGTCAACCTATCAAATTAATATCATGTGCATGCATAAGTGTTCAATGTATATAATAAAATAAATAGACATCCTTAAAAAAATTCAAAACAATTATTAATGTGGGAGGGTTACATACATGCATATTCACATTCATTGAAGGATTGGAATAACTAGGGGAATTATATTGAGTGGATATGTGAATGGGTATTCAGTACAGAAATGTTTGGCATGATAAATAAAAGGATAATAACTTTAGCATAACAGTGGTATATAATGGCTTATAGAAGGGTTGAATGAGAGTAAAATCTGTCTTTAATAATAAAGTAATAAAAATAATATTAATATTTCTGTCTAAAAGCATATTTAAAATTAATAAATTTTAAATCAAGAGGTATGAAATAAATATTGTTCTTGAATAAGTAAAATAAAAATAGGATTCTTTACCTTATGATGGAACATATAAAATATTTAGAGGATCATCTTGAGAGATCAAGGGATTCATGAGATGGATAAAACGATTGAATAATAGATTAAAGTGGTGATATATGGTTTTTAGGAGATAAATAAATGGATTTTATGAGGATTTATATAGAGAAAGAGAGGAGTACTCATTATTAATTTCAACACACCGGTTTTGGACTCTATATGATAATGCTATTGAGACGAAATACCGTAACATATATTTTTCCTATATTTTACACCAAAAAGTAATTGTTTTAAATATTTAATTTTGTTATGATCCAAAGACATTAAAATAACTACCTTGGTTTTGTTGATGTGTATCATGAATACATAAAAATGTATTTAAAACCATGAAATATAACAAAGGGTTTGGAGGAATCATTAATAGTTTTTTAAATTAATATAATACCGTCATATAAAAATTAGTTAAAAATAAAACATATTTTTTCATGGATAATTGTTATATTATTTCTTTCATCACATTTCTGATATCATGATATCATAATACACAATATATATTTATACTGTATTTACATTTGAACCAAAAATTCATTTACTCTGAAAATTATGAATAATATAATCCTTGAATAATTCTTCTATACTGATTTAAAATATAATATTTCTTTTATATAAAAAATTATCAATGTATATAAACATACTCATTAAAATAAAATAAAAACTTTACTAAAAATACTTGTTTCATGATAATAAGAGTTTTTTAACTTTTATAGAAAATATTTTTGACTTCATAAAATATTGATATTATATATATTTAATAAATGTTATTTAACAAAAATTATTAATAAAAAAATTATTTATTTGAGAATCTATAGAAATCATCAATATATTCCCATGATTGACACAATATATATCCAAAAGATATAATTTATGTTTAATTGGGTAAATATATTATTTTAATGAAACCTATTACCTATTAATTTAAAAAGTAAAAATATAATGGGATAAATAACATCATTTTTAAAGAGAATAAAAAATTTATACTATAATGTTGTAGATACCCAACCCTATATTATAGTCGTGTATTCATTAAGAATTAAGTGTCCTATAGTGAAATTTAATTATGGTGGATTCAAGAACATGGTTTGGGTTGGGATCTAATTGATCGTGAACATTTCCCATAAGTGATTTCCCTTGTTCTTTAGTTTTTGAATCTCAATATGGGATTTGTTAATGAAAAATCACAATTACACTAACTATCATATAATCCTTGATAAATTGGATTTATAAGGTTTAATCCAATAGGTCGAGTCTATCACTCCTTAAAATCAATGATAAATTGAAATTAACATAACCCTTAATATATTTATTGTAATGTTCATTATACAATGACTATATTAAAAATGGTTATAATTTATAAAAATATTTTAAATACAAAATTCGATAATTGAAAATGGTACAAGATAACTAAATATGAACATTTAGTTTCAATAACTAAATTACATCATAATTAATTTATTCATTCAAAAATAGAATTTAATTTTTAAAAATTTTAGGTCATTATATATCAATTATTTTTTGTTAAAATATCAAGAAATTTAATTTCTACTTAAAATCATGAAATTGTGGCCCACATAAAACAATTAACCATATATTAATTAAATTTTATTTTTTAGCAATTATAAATTATGAAATCTGGAATTTTTTATTTTATTTAATCGGAAAAAAATAAAGGAATTTTAATTAATGATAATTATTTATATTTTGAAAATAATGAAATAAATATTTCTAATTCGAAACTAATTTTAAATTTATCAGAAAAAATAATTTCTATAATTATATATATTTTCGTAAATACACATATTTTATAGTTTATTACATCCTTATTAAATCAAAAATTATACAATTAGACCATAATATGTATGTAAAAACTGGGTTTGTACTTTTCGCATAATAATTCATGTTCTCTGGAAAATTATTGATATATCCTTATTGGAGATATTTTCTATGATGATAAAAAATGTAATTAATATTACAGAAATATAATTTTTATGTAGTTGACTTTAATTATTAACATTAATATTATGGGTTCTTACCAATATTAAAATAGAATACAGAATGTAAAAAATGTAATTAAATTTTCGTTTTATTTTCTAATTTGAAAAAACAATTGCAGAAAAAATATATTTTCATTTTTTATTTTAATCATTTTTTATATAATATAAATTTCTATATCCATTTGAATATTTTTATTCATTGGAAAACATTCATTTTATTTCTCCCATAGGTTCCCATGATGTCTATTCATTCTTATGGTTCATCCAATGTATTTTAAGTATGTGTGATCTCTTATTTCACTAATCATAGTCTATACAGTCAATAGTCATTATAATTTCCCCACATAAGAGGCGTCTGGTTATAGTGGTACAATATATGGATTTAGTGTTCTAGATATATAATTTATGTACTTCATCATGATGTATACATATATAATATATTGAATCTGAAATAGGTTTAGTGTAATTTCTAGTTATTAGGCCAAAACTCCAATGATGTCATGAATCTCAAGGGGCCAATATAACCATGCATTGCATTAAAAAGCATTATAAAAACTCATTTCCTTATTCTAGGGATGTATTCAAAGTAAAAATGTCTCTCCAACATCAAATTGAAACTTCCATTGAGGATTTTTATTTTAGATCTTCTATAATATTATATTATATATAATATTTATTTGGATTTTTAAACCATAACTTTTATTACTTGATGATTTTCAAGTATAATAATATTCTATTACAAAATTCATCACAAGTAGTACAAGTTGTACTTAGAATATATTTCATTATATGTGGTTATTTGAATACTTGAGTGGACACTGTTATTTTATGATAACTAAATAAAGGGATGTTGTGTACCATAACCTTTTTTTATGTCCATTTAGTAAGATATCACCACATAAATGAATAGATGAATGAAAATTTAATATTACCCATTATTATTAATGTGATAATTTGTACATAGGTTTAAATTTATATATAAGTTACATTGAAGAATATTAATAAATATAGATGTGATACATTGTCCACGATCATAAAAGATTGAATTATTGCTAAAAACAATATCACTTTGTTTCAATAGATATATCTTTTATAATTGATCAAATAATAAATATTTTCAAATATTTATACAATGAGTAGTCATAGTGAGTTGATCCACCATAACTCATATAATGTTCTTTCCGTCATTACTCTTTTGTATACGCATGATAATGTCCATATATATGATTAATCATCTACATGATGATATGGGTTTTGTTTTCATATTTCTATTGGACATATGACACTCTTCTTTGAGTTTTCCACCTACCAAGAACATTGTGGTGTACTCAATACATTTAAAAAAAGATTCAAATTAGATTTCATTGGAAAATATTTTTTACACATTTATACTTATATTATATTGGATAATTATTATCTATGTCACAATATATCATTTTCAATGTTGAATACATTAATATTCTATTCCATTATTTCTATCACATTATTTTTAAGATCCATGTAAAAACATTTTTTCTCTGAGATAATCTCATAGATAAAGGCCTAGGAAATATTATCGAATTGTTAAAATTATTTCAATACCTTTTTATAAATCAGAGTTTTCATATACCTAGGGATAAGATATTTCAAAATTAAAATAAACAATATTGTAATAGGTTTATTTCAGTTAAAATTATCATCAACCAAAATCTTCTTTTCCTGATTATTGTGAATTGAGAAATAGTTTTCCACAATGAACACCATAATACTAAATTGAATCATGTTCCCCATAAATTGTTTTACTATACTCCTTAACATCATATGATGATTATATATATTAATATTCTCTCCAAAGAGATAATACCTCATAATACTCAATAAGCATATAAAATCTACTAATTAAAAATCATGTTTCATGTTTTTCTTCTCATGAATCATTAAATGATAAGAGGCATAGTATATAATCATATGATTTTATTAGGTATTAATCCAATGTTTTAACTAAATCATAATTGAATATCAAAAACTCTTATGGGGTGTGTGTACAGTATCTGGGATTAGCATCTTCATATGCTTTCGAAATAATTCGTAACATCATTATACCAAGATATACATTGTCCATTTCCATTTTAACATTGTTATTATTATGTTCAATAATTATATGATTCTCACAAATAGTCATTAGTAATTATTTAATACTAAAAAATTATAGATATAATTGATATTTAGGGTTTGGGTGAATCCCTAGTGACCTCTCATTAAAATATTCACATATATTATGTCATTCAATGTCACATTCCCCAAGAATTTTTCCTCCCAACTATTGAATACACAATGGTAGTAGGATATACTATATAATATAGTTATTCATAATAAATGACATCATCAGGCTGAGAGTAAGTCCCTATCATTCAACATATTTCATTATAATGATGCCTGAAATTGATTTCACAACAATTTCATCTGATAGAAAAGATAATTTATCATTATATATTATTTGATCTAGAGGAAACCCCATTAAAGATATAAATATATGATGAATTAAAACTCATATTCATATAAATAAATATTTTTTCAAAATCATCCATCTATATTAATGGTGGAAAAATAAATTGTCATTAAAGATAATAAACTCATTGAATATAATTGTTAACTATTTGATGAAATTATATAGTCAAAATGTGATAGATTATAATACAAGGGTGTTGGGGATCCCAAATATTAGGATGAAAATCAATTTTTGAATAATTTAGTAGGAAGTGATGTTTCATCGGGACTAGAAATCACAAATTTTTTATATGAAAAAATTTTATAATGAGAATTGTAATAGAAAATATATAGTGATTGGAATATATTAGAAAATGAAGAAAATAATGAAATGTGATAAGGGATAACCTATTGACCAGATAAATTTGATCAGTAATGGTGTTTTAGTGGAATTAGTGACATCATGGAAAAGAGGATATAAATAGATAATTTGATTCAAGAAAAAAATACTTCAGTTAAAAGAGAGGGGTGTTTATGTGGAGGTAATGGGAGATATAGTCAGTGGAAATGGTGTAATTTTTTACGAAATAATAGAAGTAATGGATGTGGAAATTTTAATAAGTATGTCAATAGATGTGTATGGAAGGATAAACAACATTAATAGTTAATATATATTATATATTTTCAATAGTACGTAATTCATATTTATTTCATGATTACTGAATCAAATTTTCTGTTCATAATTTATATTGTTTTAATATTAATTATGTTATTATTTAAAATTATAATGTTTATTATCTTATATGTGAATAATAAATATATATTGAATATTTAATGAATATTTTATACTACAGACACTTTCAAAATTTGAAATATTTAATATTGATGGCATAATAAGTCTTTCTCCAAAATCATTGTCAGTGAATTATTATGTAAAAGGTTCATTTATATAAATGCTTATGGATATCCAATATATTTCAATTAATCAATAAATATATTCTGATTTCATATTAGTTACTTTTTAATTATTACCTTCTATATCAATGGAACATATCAAAGGTTCGTAATAAAATAATATTAATCGTGAATTAATAAAGAATTATAACTTCTAAAAGTACTAATCTCATATTATTTATATAAGTGGAAATATATGAAATATAGAACTACTTATATACATGTGATTAGTGAAAATATAATCATCTAAATTTTTAGTTTGATGATAATGGTACTGCAATATTATTAAAAATATATAAAACATGCCCTTCTAAAAGATAGATGTACAACTAAATCAAATATATATAAGCATGAAAAGACAAGATAATTTGTACTAGAGTTATCATATATTAAAAATATTATTTTAGGAATCATTCAATATAAAAATACTAATTATTTTTAAGGAATCATAAAATATTGATAAATTCAACCCTACATAGTATATTTAATGAACACTGTGAAAATTGATTGTAATCATTTGGAAATAAATGTTATGTAATTGTGTGTGTCATTTTGATGAAAAATAATAAATATGTATAATCTAAAAAATAATGAAATGAAATTTTATTTTTATAACATATAATTTTATACAATTCAATGTAATTTATTTTTTATATTTTGTTATATTTTACCTTTTAAACTTCACATGAATTGGAACAAGAAACCCCAGATGAATCCTATTGTACATTTGATGTTATCTTTGAAAGAGGAAAATGTATTAAAATTTTATTATATCAACAGAAATATAATTTATTTAAACTAAGATCATATAATGAACCAAAACTCATATTTACACGAAAATTTTTATCATTATACTATTAAACATCCATGATCATAAATGAAAGTATAAATTATTATATATATTTATATATATAATACTATCTTGATAATAACAAAAAATAAGAATAATAAATGAAATATATTATGAATAAGTGGTTTTGAACTTTTATGCACCATGCATACCTCCTAATGTAGTTGTTATATGGACTAGACATGGTAACATCATCATTTTAAGAGTTATCACTATGGATAAAGATGAAATAAAACATTATAAGACAACATAAAATTAATAATTTTCATTGAAGATACATATATTTCACAATAATAATTTCAAATATTTTTTTGTTGGAAATAAATTAGGTCCAATAGTGAAAAACTAATGAAATTAGTGAAAAAGGGAATTACTTTTTAATCAACCATCCTGTATTAATACCATAAAAACCATTTTATAATAATAATAACATTTTAAAAATAAATAATCTTACAATAATTTATATAATGTGGTGTTAATATATTAAAAATGATTTATTTTTTTTATAAATTAAGTGTAATTGTATCATAACTCCCATGATAGTATAGGGAACACTTACTATTCACTTAATTACTAATAATATCCAAAATTTGGCTAAAATATTTGAAAAATAACATAATAAATAATCTAATTATCAATTATTTCTGATTTTTCCATGTTTGTTTATAGTTTTTATATTTTAAAAAATAATACATAAAAGAAGTATAGAAAAAATAATGGGTAATTTCAATTATTTTTTAAAATATAATAAACTATAAACTAAATAAATATCATTTTAAAATATCATTTAGTTTATTGATCTTATATTAATATAACATATTACTTGAAATAATGGAAAATATTTTATTATTCCACATCTACTAGTGAATTACAATCAAAAGTTTCAATTTGTTTTAAAACAATTACAGGTAGAAAAATAAAAAATTCTAGCATGGGTTGTGTATGAGGGAAATATATAAATAAAAACGATGGAGTATTTTTTTAGTAGTAATATTTCATTGAATAATTTATTGATTTATGTGTTATGTAATATTTTATTATACTGATAGTGTATATTATAGTAAAAGTTAGTTGAAGCATGAACGAGAGTATTTTTAATTTTCTGATATTCCATATTATAATTGAATAAAGGTACATTAAACTAAATGAAAATAGTGAATGTATTTTTTTAAAATTATATATTTAATTCTTCAAAATATAAAAAATGTTATCATCATAAAATATTTGATACCAATGTTATGAAAATCATAACAACAAATATGAAATAAAATAATTGGTTATTTTAAATCAATCAATGAACGTATATTTAGAATTTAAAATTTTTAAAAGAAATAAATAAAAAATATAAGAAAATTTACACGAAACATGTTATTACATATTTTTTAAATACCCAGTGGGGGGGGGGGGGATTTTGGTATGAAGGACTATAATAATTTTATATCCAGATCTTATTTGATCATTAAACAAAACACTCTTTGATTCCTTTATCATGGAAATGTATAAAATTAAATTAATACATGCATGACAGTTAAATATTTAAATTTGTTTAACAACAATAAGATATGTCAATGTATAATGCAACAGAAATCCTACAATGAAAAAAATATAATTTTTTAAAATATTTAGAGACAATGCACTATCCCTCCATGTTTACATCAAATCACAACATGAATGATCACTTCCATATCAACTAATGTGTGAACACATCTTTATCATATGAATATAATTTTAATCACATGAATAAATATGTTTTATAACACATTTAGTGTATCATCAAGTTCTACTATTATACATATGAGTAATACCAATTTAATCAATATTTAATTAGAATCCATTGATGGTTTGTGTGCAAATTTACTTTCAGAAACCCTTTCTCAAACATTTATGAAACATTCCAATTCTTCATAAAATCATTTTTTTAACAAAATCCAAAACATTACATATACACATTAAATTATAAAAACTCCCAAATTTCACAGAACTCCCAAATTTTATAAATATATCATATCTCTAAATATATATCATTTTCCAACAAAACTAGTGGTCTTGTGGAAACCATAACACCAGAAAAATGACATTTCAATAAAAATCAGGAATTTTGAGCCCTTGTAATTTCGCAAAGTATTTTTCTTCAAAAATGAGAAGGTATCTTCATATATAAAGACATCCCCCCCTTCAAGAAACATTAAAACACCCCATAATATATTTATAAAACTATTCAATAATTTTAACCATATTCTCATCCTTGATGAATCATTATCAGAATTTTTTTTCTTCAATCGTCTCGTAAATTCTTTTCTTACCTTATTTCCTTCAAAAATCATCCATATTTTTTGAATCTCTGAATCAATATGAATCACGATTTTTTTTGAGATACAAAACTTTAATGAAACAAAAAACTAAGCAATGTTCCATATAATTTACGATATTTCTCTCGAACACCAAAATTTACATTGATAACCATCATTGTCAACATAAAAAATCAAATGAAAAACACTACCATGTTGTGTTGAATTATTATTGGAAAAAATATCCCCATTTTAAAATGTTTCAAATCGTTATCCTTGGATACCACATTAATTATTTAACCTTCTTATAATAATTTTATCTTCATGTGATTATAGAATGTTATCATTGATTTACTCAATGGACACACACATCACAAATAATCCAATCTCAGACTAACAATGGAGTTTGGAAGTTAATTTTAATCAATTAAATACAAAATTTGATTAATAGAAAAATTCATTTTAATATTTTTGATAAAATGGTGATATATTACATTTGATCAAAAATCATTAGAATCGATAGACTTATAATTCACCTATATTGTTTCTCCCCCAATCATATTATCCCCTATCATAATAATGATATTTACCCCATTTTTTAATGACCTAAATGGTCATTTTTTCATCGATGATATAATGTAATGAATACATATCATCACATAAGGTAAAATCAGACCATACCTTGAATAGAGGGGGTCACATATCCCTGGTATTTTATGTGTGGGGAGTTGACTTAACTCCATGTTGATGTTTATGACAATCCAATGCATCATTAGGTAAACACTTAAATAGAATGTTTGTAACCAATATTTATGTTTTCAAATATTCCAACATCACAAGTGCATGATGCACTTTTTTTATTTTATTCATCCATGAGGGATGGAATATATTTTTTGATAATATTTATAACAATTTAATGATCAATGTGGTTTATTATCAATATCTTCACCTTACCTACCATATCTTCAATATTTTGCTTCTTTCACAATAGCTATAGGATGATTTATTAGCATCAATATAATTTTTTTTGGTTCTCAATAAATTGAAATCATGATTCGTTCTTAAAATTGAAATAAACAAATTTTTTAAGATAAAATGCATCACATGATGTTAGTTTGTAATCATCTACTTAACCTACCCAATGTTCATTTCATTATTCCAAAAAATAATTTATAGATTTTTCATTATATATAAAACTGAAACTCATTGTTCAATTAATATTCCAATATAATCATTTTTACTACAGTTTGATAAATTTTTTAGGTTTACATTGATACTATGATGCATGGTATATTGGAAAAGAGAATAGGTCATGTCATTTTTATGTACAAAGGTCTACTAATGATCAGCATATTTTATATTATATTAACCAATTTTGTTCACCATCTGATGGTAGTTTCTTTTTGGTAGCCATGAAAGTCTTCATATATACATAGTTATCCATTAAATATATTATCACAACAACTTTGGATTATTTTTATTTGGAAATAATGGATCCATTCAATATTTTTGGTGCATGTATACCAAAGAAAAACACTTTTTCAACAATTGTTGAATTTTCTAACACATGTTTCATGATTTTTTTGAACTTTTATATCTATGATTCATCTAATAAACAAAATTTTATGTTGTCGAAAAACACTATAACATTTATAATTTGATTACTTATATTTTTAAAAATATATTGCAATCACGTCCAACATACTTAAAACCATCATTTTTAGAAAAATTATAATGTCTTAAATACTATGGTATTTAATCTTTCATAATCACTTACAGAACCTTCTAAAAATGAATAACACTAATCTCATCTTCCGGAATCAAATTAAAATTTGGTTGCATGATATAATTTTTTATCAGGAACTCCATTTAGATAAACTAACGTTAAATTTATATATAAAACATTGAATTTAATTTTTACAATAATAAGTATGTATTAAAGAATAGTTTCAATCCATTTAAATTTTGAAATTATCTCATTGACATCAATTACAACAATATGGGAGTATAACATGAGTACTAGTTATTATTTGTTTCGAATTACTAATCCATATTCATTTATGATGTTTTTGAATAACCATTTAATAATGAATAAAATATTCTCTATTTTTCTTGATAAAATCTCCCTACTATGATACTTCTGAATTTGGAAAAAACATTATTATTATCTTGAATGTAGTACATAGAATGATATTATTCATCAAAACCATTTCGCTATATATGTGATAAGATTAATTCATACTATAAAGATTTCATTCTGTTGGTTTTAACATGAGATTACAAACTTCCAATGATTTTTTTCTATAAATTTCATCTTGATTATTCATATTTTATAAATATAATGATTTTAGAACCTGTTTCTAAAAATTGAAATTTTATTTTAATCATAATTTTCATTATCATACACAACTAAGATTTTTTCCACTTCATCACTTTCATCAAGGAACTATTCACTATGTTGTTGGTTATTTTGTTCATTATCTACTAGATTGACATCATTTCATTTAACCACATTAAAAAGACTCTATTTGAATATATTCTATTATTTTCTTATTCTATAGAAGACGAGTAATATCCCTTCATTTCCATAATAATAAAACATTCACATTTTATCCTTATTTAGATTGAAACACTTAAATCCAATGATTTGTAAAAATTTAAACATTTTATTCATTCCATACAACATATATTGTGGAGAATTTTCAATATATCAGAAAATAAAATCATATTAGATATATAGAGAGTATTCAGGACTGGTTCCTTTCAGAATTTCACGAGTAAGACCTTTTCAATACACCTTATTTTGGCCACGTTGTTTATAATATTATATCTCCCCTCAAAGACTCCATTTGGATAATGATTTATCACTGTATAAACCTAATTGATTTTCTTGTTTTATCCAGGAAATCCTCCACATATTAATTTTTTAATTTCAATCCATTATTACTTTCAAACATAAAAATCTTCTATCCATACATCTATTCAACTTCCAGCCAATATATAGATTTATGAAAATGAACTTTTAAAACATGTCTGAAATTAAAAATATACTTTACATCATGGAAAAATCATCAATAATAATAAAATAGTACCTATTAACTTCAATTTCATTTGTTGACATTGGTCGAAAAACATTTTTTTAAAATAATTCAACAACACTAGTTGAATTATTTTTCATTGTATGTATTTTTTATAATACTTATTTATTCTCAGGAATCACACCTATGATAATGATCACATGATATCTTGGGGGATATTGAGTTGTATCATATTTGGCTAAATATTCTAGGTATTACTAGAATATAAGTCCATACCACTTATATGACATCTGATTTTATTTGAATTTGAATATATAAAACATATATTCTTCCTATTTATATGGTTTAAATTCCATTGTATCCACTTTCCTTGTAACAATACTATACAATCATTACCCTTGATGATTCATATCTTATTAGTAAATCCTTTCAAAAGAATATACTATATAGTTCTTTATAATTCCCAAATTTCACAACACCTTCATTTTCATATTTTATTCCTGTATAATGGCCATTATTTCCATTAATATGGGATGTTCATCCACTATCAATGACCTATGAACAACCATGATCATACGATTTAACGGACATATTTTCAACTGATTTATTATCATATCTTATACATTCAATTGATGTAACTAATTTAAAACATGTTTTGGATTAATATTTTGGACAATCCTCAAAATATGATTGACTAAATACATTCTATATAGTTGAAAAATGATTTTTTCACGCAATTGATGATTCATTGGGTTTTTAATAAAATGAGATTACTGGACTTTTTTGGCAAGTTAATCTACAATGTTGAGGAAAAATTTATACACATGTGATGAAATACTAAACACCAAAAATAGTGTCAATGAAACTTATTATTGTAATATTAAATTTTCTATGGAATTTGTTGTTGATAATATTCCCCTTGAAATCATTTGTATATAGAGTGCTTCATTTTTTGAATTTCCAATTATTTCATAGCAATAACAACCGATACTAGGTGAATTCTAGTTATTCATTATTTTGTGACCACTTGATCAATGATTTTTATTTTATACATATTATTTGTTTTTGTTCGCTAATAAATTCTAAATATCGGATCAGGTGCTTGTGGTCTAACATCAATTGTCGTAGCTTTTTATTAACAATCAAGTCTTACCACATCATTATAATTTCTTTATGATTTTATTTCTCTATTATTTCGTAACAGAATAGTCCACAGACTTCTTTTTTACCAGATTGATATGCATTACTGATGTGAAAATGGGTGTTAAGAGTCTCTCATGATATTCTAATTTTATTCTCTAGAAGACAACTTCTTTATCATGTAATTTGAAACTATTGATTTGATCGTTTTCTATGATAGTCAAAACATAAATCTCTCTTTTTAAAGGACTCCATATCATAAACCTCGGATTCATATAATGATTTATTTATTTGTTAAAGAATATAAATCTATTTTATGAAATTTATCATAAATTTTTAGTTATATTTGACATATGATGAAATCCAATTCATGGAATTTATGGACTCACAACAATCATCATCATGATTATTAATGGGGTCCATATTAAAAAATGTTTAATCATGAAAAATTTAATTCATGGGTGTTGATGTTTCCCTTGGAATAACACTTTCTTAATATAGTTTAGGAATGGAATGATAATTCCTCATCCATATCTTCTTCTTCCATGAGATTTACAATAGTAAGAACCTTCATGGACTAGAATCCATCCTTTTTGAAATAGGATTATTCCATAGAGTCAATATATTCATTTCTAATAGCCTATGATAAATGGGTATTATGAAATCTATACAATGTCACATTTTTTTATTATTATCATCTAGTACAATGATATTTGGACTGAACCAAGGTGTAAGTATTTTTTTATGCACATAATGATCCTAAAATCCTCTAGAATTTATTTGACACCACTAATTTATTATTTAATAACATTATACTAGAAAATAAAAGGATATATACACTCATTAGGATGTTATTATAAGGTCCTAATATTATTCCCATTGAACGTATAACTTTTCATCCCTATTTATTGAATCACATTTATAGATATTTACCTACTTTTCCCACAAGGTATTCACAGTCAAAAATGAAACCCCCTTTGAGAGGATTTTAATGGAAAATACTACCCCTATGATTTATTTCCTATAGTGTAATCCTGAAATTCCCTTTGATATTGTTCTTATAATGCTCTAGTTTCGACACTATCAAAAAAACTATAATTTATATTTATAATGATATCAAGTCTTTATTATCAGCTGTATTAATACACCTGATTCATCCACACACAAAAATAGTTTCCTTCAATGATCAAAATCTTGTTGTGCTTAAATAACTCAATTAACAATAGTGATATGGAAACGATGATTTTTAATATTCCAATTATCATTCAAACTATGTTAAATAACCAGAGGGGTGGGGTGATGGAGGGGGATCAATGTTTACAGTATTATAAAAATTTAACATTCATATAATGTTCCACTATTAAACTAAACACTATTATTTCCTTTTCCAATATAAATTAATGATTATAAATGGAAGCAAGAATGAGATAATGAAATTTTACTTAATTCACCCAATCTAGACTATATTTAATGATCATACAATTGATATGTGATTATGTACCAAATCCACTAAATAACACTACTGTTAAAATTTATATAGCAGATTCATTTCCCCAAATGGATTACCAATAATCTCAATGTTAAATCCCACAACTATCTTAAATGATGTGTGACCTATTTTAATTCAGAAAATTATTTATTAGATCATTTAAATCAATAAATTTCACTGATCATTATGTCAATTTTTATGATTCGCTTTAATCCACATTATGAATATCATGAAACAATAGGTTTACAAGGAAATCCATTCCTCTTAACAAAATATATTATATTAAAAAAACCATTCTCCCATCATTCATGAACTATTAAATTGTTTTAATAAAATATTCTTACCTGATCCATAGTACATTAGAAAAATTCATTACATTTTTGAAACTCTCAAAATTCATGAAAAATATATCTTTCTGAAATATGAAATATCTTTTGTGAAATTTAATATCATATTAAAAATTATGTTTTTATTGAAAACCTCACAAAAGAAATTTTTTTGTGAGGCTATTCTGGGAATTCAGATTTATATTATTTTCATTATGGCTTTCTCTGTTCAAATGATGGCGTAATGGATAATTTATATATGATTCCTCCCAACTAAGAATATTTTACATTCGATGACTCCTTTTCATGAAACTCTTCAGTATTCATCATGTTATTCCATTCTTAATCATAACAACATTTATGTTTTAACTTTTAATAGACTTCTTATGATAACATAATATACCATATTTACATAAAAATCATCCATCATTCTCAAATTTTTAAAAATTCACTGAAAAAAGTCATCCATGAAACTCATGAATTTTAGGGAAAATAAAAATTACAATAACTTTAGGCATTTTCCATGATCTCATTAGGCATCTCTATAAATATCACTTTTAGGGAACTATATCTTGCCTCTTAATTATGTTCCATAAAAAATTGGAAAACACTAGGAAATGGTGAAACCTTGTATATGTAATTTTATGTATGAATTTTAAATAATAGAATACTCTATCATTGATCAATATTAGTAAAACAAGTCCACCATTACTCTAGAACTCCACAACCATCCTTTCTAAACAATTTTTTTGCAAAAAACAAAATCAATCTAAAAATAAACTTATGATTTCTATAGGAATTGTTTCCATAAAATTTAAAAATATTTATTAAGGAAAAATAATAAAATATTAATAATGATACTAGAAAAAAAATAAAGGAACATGCTTATAACTACATAATCACATGTTGTTTATTTCTATTAAAAATATATATTTTATTCAATTAGTGAGTATGATGAGATTAAAGTTTCATGTAAATATAATAGGTTTTGGTAGAATAAGTAATTGAAAAATATATATTTTACTTAGAGAAAATGTAATAACATGGTAACTATTTTATTTTATAATTCATTAAACTATGAATATATATTTATAAAATAAAAATTAAGATTAATATTAGATAAAAGGATAAAAATCAATTATTTGTAGAATAATTAGTTAAATAGAATAAAAATTATAATATAAAAAAAAATAAATGAAATCGTTTTTTATAAATATAATCATATTATTAATACTTGAAGATTTTATAAGTATACATTAATATTAGGGAATCCATAAATAAATAGAATAATGGATCAACATAAGATATATTTTTATATAAATTTGTTTTTGAGGAAATTATAAAATCCAAGAATAACATTAGTCAATGCATTATTATAATTTTTTCTTGATTCCAATTGTATATTTTGAAAATAAATAAATATAACATCGTTATCTATTATGATGGGAAAAATTACAATTATACAAAAACCTATTGTTAATTTAGTGTTTTTCCTTTTTTGAATCCTTTATAATGTTCATCACATCATCAAAATATATCTAAAAATATATTTGGATCAAATAGAAGATGATGAAAATTATTTATTGAAATATTTACAAATAATTGTTCCATATATCAAAATAATTAATAAATAAAAATCTTATTGTATTTATAATTATATACCATAATCACATAGAAAAGCTTATTAAATGTCATAGAAGATTTTTATTTCAAATTATGTAAAGAAGAAATATGATACAAGGATATTTTCAAAGGGGATTAGGGAGGTATGAGAATAAATGATAATGATTTGGGATAATGTTATGTGAAAGTGGATTCAAGTATTTTAGATAGAAGAACCCAAACCGACCAAATTGATTAATTTTTTTGATCAAAAATTCGATGTGTGGAATAACTTAAGGCATGTAGTTGTTGATGAATAGTACATATATGTCTAGAAATAGGGTAGGAGGTTCTGGATTGGGAGTTGAGGGTCTATCATTTTGGATGGAAAATTATTATAATAATTAAGTGAGGATGAAGATGTAATATAGAAGAGGGGATGAGGGTATAGAGATATATGGGTGGATGTGCTAGCATAGAGGTGGAAGTGTGGATGAGTGAGGCAGATATTTGAGGAGGTGGGGAGAAGGAATTTTGAAGGATGGTATAATTTTTACTAATTTGGGGGTGGAAAATAGTTATTGAACCGAATTAGGTGGTGGAAATCTTTGTAACTAAAATAATGAATTAAAAAACTCATATATGTTTAGATGAATATTTAATAACATCATATTTACTAATTTACATAATAAATAAAATATTAATAATATTCAATATATTTTTCGGTTGTTACTTTCTTGATAAAAAAAAATAGTTTTACGATTTGCATGAATTAATATATCAACATAATTAGTTGTTCCATGTGTTCTTGGTTATAATTCATAAATAACATCATTATTTATTCTCGATGATAAATAACATTTTTTAATAAAATAAAAAATAAATAAATTTTAATTAGTTATCCGGTTATAATTATTAATTAATATTAATGTAATACCTATATATTAAAATACAATAATCATTTATTTATTTTCAATAATTAATGTTCTTGCTGAAAAATATAATAATCATTTTTATGAATATATTTTCTTTTTTAGAGATTTGATTTAAAATAAATTACAACAGAATGATAAAATATATATGAATATTTTATTTAGTCACTTGATATGAAATAAAATTACGTAAAATATATTTTATATTTAAAATAAACTTATAGAATAAAATAATTTATTTCACATTATTTTCAAAATTAAAATCATTATTTGTAGTAATATTATTTTCCAATTCCATTATATTTATGTTATAAGGTGATATTATTTCATGCGTAAATTGGTATGAAATTTCGATTTATTGCATATAAATTTTTTAAATTTCATTCAAATGTCTCATAAAATTATCGATATTAAATTGTTCTTGCTAGTAAGTCATTTTTTCATTCATATCACAATAAAAAGTACAGTAAATACAATGATATTAACTATTTCAATAAATAATATTTAATAGTAATGTATTTGAAATAATTAAAGGTTCCTCTCGATTGATTTTAAAACAAATTTGAACTTATTACCTGAAACAAGTTATGTTGATTATTATTAAGGATTAAATTGTATAACAATAAATTCACATATGTCAAAATATTAAATTTAATGTAAATATTTTAATCATGATAGAATGTAGCTTTCCAAAAAATATATTTTTAATGAAAAATGTGATATTACTTTTACACAATAAATATTAATAATCATTATAATAAATGGAATTAATAATGGTAGATAAATATTATTAAATCTCCCAGGTGTATATAATACATGCAGTATATGAAGATGAATTTGATGAAGGGATGAGTAATCTTAAATAAAAATGTTTTATGTATTATATACATGTGTGAGATTAAAAATAAATAGAAAATTTCTTGAATGAGTATGTGGTTCAACATGATTAACCTAATCCATATAAAGTAAAAGATATATCAGCACTCTAGATATCTATATTCCAAGATGTTATTTAAGTAACCTATTTAGTATCATATGAATAAATATTTGATGAGAGTGACTACAAACTATAACTTCCAACAAAATTTCTACTACATGCACTCACAATGGAAGATGAGACTGAAACATTACTTACTAAGGAAGTTTATCATATATCAAATTGTAATTAGTTTTATTTTCTTCAATACGAATTTATTATAAATTCTCACTCTATCCAATTTTTATATTTATATAATATTTTTTATACCTTGTTGGAAGATGGAGAAAAGGTATCAACACATATTTAGGAATACATAAGTCTATATAATTTTAATTAACATGAATTTGATAAAGCCAATTTTTATGTAAAAATTATAGATCTGTAAAAAATTATGAAATAGGTCTCTCCCATATAAAGTGAAAGTTTAAATATATTTTTCATGTCTATATAGCTGAATACATTCCATTGATAATTAAATTCATAAATCCCATTTTGAGCCAGTGATGGAAAATAAGGAGGAGGTTTCACAATTAGAAACAATGAAGCGCGATGATCCAAAACTCCTCATACCCTTGCAAAGTAATAAATAACTTTTTGTGAATGGGGGGATCGAGTATACATTATCCATGGATTAATAAACACAAATAATACAGAAGTTATAAATGTGAAAATACACATGTGGTTGCTCATGAATATAAAGCTACATCAACTAATTGATTGTGACTGATAGCCAGTATTATCACATAAAGGTTTTAAAAATATAGGTCCCATATAGGGAATCATACAATGATTATTCCTTATTTCGTTATTAGAAAATATGTTTCAATTTCATTATTTGAAATTTTGCATGGAACCCAAATACCCATACATTTTTTAGAATAAATGACATGACCATTGAGTTTTATTTATTGGGTAATTTTACATGCTTAATGATGTCATAATAAAGACCCAAAATATAAAACAGGGAGCAAAAAATATTTTCAAAAGTGATTTCAGTTTTAAATTTATATTGTAAACTCTATATATTTTATTCTTCATCGAGTATTTTGAGCTTTATACATGAAATTTGATGCCTATATTTGAATTATTTATTTACTTGATATATGAAGGAGATATCTATTTCATATGAACTATGTTATGAATTTTTTTATATTTCAATGTAAATTAAATTGAATGACTAAAATGGATATTATAATTATCATCATGAAGGATGAATATTAAAATGGGGGAAACTGATTTGTGGGAATTAAATGAATCATGTAAAAAAAATTTCTCTATAATTTTTCTACCATGAAATTTCAAATATTATTGATAATTGATTTATTATTATTATTCATTACATGAGTGATTTTCCAATAAAAAATTTCCCTTTACAAAAGGTATTTTCAGAAAATCTACTTTCTATTTTATATTTATCATATATCTTGATTGATATTGGGACATGCCAAATTTTAGAACATCCTTGGAATGTTGAAAAAAATTATAGTGTCCAAATTTTTTTTTAAATGATTCAGTAATAATTTGATAAATCACATATCCCCTTAACCACATTTTATATTATTATTTTTTATACCATAGAGACCATTAATATCATAGTTAGGGATGACCCATGTTTGATGCCATTTTCTATCCATTACTACCCTCATCATTGTAATTGAAAATAATTTATATGGTAACTATGTGGGTGATGGAATTCAAAAAGAATGGGATGACATATATTTTAAAAACATTTTTGGTGTTATTTTTTTTATTGAATGATTATGATTCATTAAATTTCCATTTTTTCTGTTATAGAAAAAATGAAAAAAATGGAAAAAAATTAATTGGCTGTGTTAGGGGAGTATGAATAATCACCATCACTAGTATGATGATTTTGATCATATGTGGTTATGTGAGAAAATAAATGGTTTATTCTAAGAATTAATGTTGAGAAAAAATTAATTTTAAAAGATTTTATAAAAATAAGAAAAGAATCTAATATAGATATAATTAATTATGAATTAATTATTCATGTCCTTATATTATGATTTATAAGTGGGAATTACTTTTTCAAGGGAAAATGTTAGAATCATTTTATGTTTTATTTCACATATTATACAATAAGGGAGAAATATTCATCCTGATACATAAATTGAAAAAATAAATTCCCACCATCCATAAGTCTCAAAGTCATATAAACCATGATTGGAAAGCCCTTGATTTTTATGTGGAAATTTTATTTAATAATTAACAAAAATTGTTCCTTTACAACCATATGTATAGGGAAAATGTTCCCATGATTTGTGGGTGGCATTTTTTGAATTGTATCAAGAGTGATGAGTGAAATGATTCAATGGGGAGTTAAATCAAAAATTTTCATGATTAATAATAATTAATTTAAGTACGTGAATTAATTGAATGATATGATCCATAAATTTTATAAGGGAGAAAGTAAAATAAATGAATTGAATGTTTCACTGAAAATTGAAAAATTGAAGTTACATGTTTTCTGTAATTTTGAATGTTTCATATAACATTGATAATAATTTTTTTATTTGAATAATGATAATAGTAGTGTCATATTATTTTAATTGTTGAAACTCTATTCATTATGAATGGAATGGTTAATGTGTGGGGGTATTTGACATTGTCCCATTTCATTCATACTATTAATCAAAATTTATGTGTATTTGAAATATTCTAATGAATAAAACCATGTATTCTAAATGGTTTGTCATAAACATGGACTTTATATTTAAAATAATGAAAATAATAAAATTTATAAAATGATGATTAATTTAATATATGAAATACTTATTGTTACGTTGTTATGTGACTTGAAATTTTGTATAATGATTTTCAGGTGTTTACTAAAAAAATTCCATTCAAGGAAACCCCTAAACCATTGACCACCATCCATATAGCCATCCCATTAAGGGTCAGTCGACTATGGAAGCTATGGAAGAGGCCACCTATGGTTTATTTTCAAGGTATCATTAGGCCTTTTGTGGTCCATTGGTAGTTAAGACCTCAGAATGTATGGTTGGTTCAAGGACCCTTTCAAAACCTTTTATGCTCACAGCCCATGTATTTTTAAAATTAGATATGAGTTCCCACCCTAGTGTAAGTGTTCGGGATGTACTCACATGCCTTATCCTATAAACATTATCCCATAGTATGATCATTTTATATGTGGGATTCCTCATTTCATTTACTATTCATCATTTAAAAGAATAGGGTTGTCCCAATACTCCATGCATGTGCTCTCCATAAAAATGATCTCATAGCTTTACTCCACTACTTAAAGACTACTCTACTAAATAGTACTAGAACTTATCAGAAAAAAAACTCAATACCATCGTCATAGAAGATAAGATAGGGATTTTCATCCACTCTTGAGACTTTTCATCAACCGGGATCACATTTAGAGCTATGTACAATCCCCCTAGAATCTATATCGAGGCTTTATCTAGACACTATGAAATATGGATTATAGGGTAGGTAGTACTATACAAATGGGTCCTTTCATTCCACTATGATACCTATCCAGGCCAAGCACCATGCACACAAAAGAGATTCTACTAACATGTCATTTTCCAATCTAACATAGAGTTCAAACAACTGAAATATCATGGTGATTCAAATTTTAAACATGTTGGTCCCAGAGAATATAATTTTTTTTAAATACATGGATTGACTATATTATTGATTTACTAATTTTATAATACTAATTTATATTTTCCACCAAATATATTAATAGAGGAGGAATTGTCCAGTGAAAATAGTGTTCACACAAGCACAAGTAGTGTCCAAATCATGGTCTTTAACCCTAATATAATTATTTCACTATTTTATTTTTTAATGTTGGAATTTTGGTTTTTCTATTTTTCTATTTTTTGTATATAAATTACCAATGATTTTATATATGTTTTATTATATATTCTTATTATTCTTATTCATAATATTCTTTTTATTTACCTTCTTCATCAGTATATTATATTTATTAATATTTTTTATTTGCCTCTAAATTTCTTCACCTTGAAAAATATTTTTTTCTTTTTTAATTTTTTATTCTTCCCTCTTTCCCTTATTTTTTATCTTATTTTATTATAATACCGATCTATACTACGAATTTTTTATTTTTCTCATTCACTTATATATTTCCACCAATGTATCTTTTAAACTTATAAAATGAGGGTCTCACATGATTCTTGTACCGAGGAAATAATGAGGTGTTTTTATTCATTATACACTTCTATTATAACATTTCACATAATTTAGTGGTGGAAAAAAAGGTGTATGAGGGTAGATATTTCCATCATAACACTCATAAAAAATTGATTCATTTTATATGTTCTTTAATCTTATTACACCATTCATTTGAACACTAGCACTTCACATAATGAATTTGAGATTTTCATGAGAATAAGAAGTATACAATTGAGGCAATTACTGGAAGGTTTTACACTCTCGATTGAGGTGTGTCATCATCCTGGATTATAAGAGGATGACTAAATTTGTTTCCTATAAGAATTCATTATTTCATATAAAGAAAAAAAATTGTATATTAATAGTGAGATTTCATAATAATTTTATAAAAGAAATTATAAAAAAATGATTGATGATGGAACACATAAAAAAAATAAAAAATAGCCAATTATTTTTTTCTAATGAAATTTTATAATTTCATGTAATTTTACTTTTTAGAATTTCGTTGATTTTTTCAAATACCATTGTTTTCATAGGATAAGAAAGATAACCAAAAAGGTATTATAGGGGAAATTTAAATATGTAATTGAACAAACAAGATTATATTCAATTAATATTACCATATTCAACGACTATAATACAAAATAAACAATTTATATATTTTATTATCTCATTCCCCATGATATGCATACATCAGTTTTACATGCATGGTGTATTTCCTAGATCTTGAATATTGTATTATTATTTCTCTATGGTTATATGTGGATATGGATGGGTCTAGAAATAATGGTAAATTATTAACATTCCTCTAATAATAGTTATTACTTTTGGATCTAGTTTCTAGTCCCTGGACTATGGTAGTTTCCATGCAGAAATTGCTCATTAGGCATCATTGTGTAGAATGATGGCTTATTAGTTTTAGAGAGTTTAATTTTTTGGGACAGTGTTTGGAGTAATACCATTATGGAGAGATATATTGGATTTGTGGAAAAAATTCAATGTGTCTCAACAATGCATTTCAAGACATTGAACATTGTGTTACTATGGAGGTTGACATATTTATTTAACATGATAATGATTATCTTTCGAAAAACATTCCATATAGAAGAATTTGTTATAGGGATCAATGGTATACACATAATATTGGATTGTGTCTCTAGTTATACATCTTAATTATGATAACCACATATATATATGCTCATCAATATTCAGATAATCATGATTATATTTCCAAAATTCCTATTCGATGAAATCTACATGGGTTACCCATTAAAGATCACGATGATGATCCAATCGATGAATATATAATGTTTTAGGGGCCTTCATATGGGTCCATTTATCTAGGAGGATATGAAGGAGAACCTATAACTTTTGAGTATAAGATAGTACTAGTTGATTCAGATTAGGATTCATTCTAGTTTAGAAAATTCCTCGACTTCCAATGCCAATGTACATGTTGATGTCATTGTGAGTTGGATCTCTAGGTTGAGGATGATTGGATATAATTGAAAATATGATTTTTAGGCTTAACCAACAATTACTTTTTTTGGTGGATGTAATATAAGGTGGTATATTACCCAAAATACATAGAATATGGTGTATTAAAGTCACATATATGTATGATGACTTGACACTCTCATGAGAGATAAATATGTATCTGTTTTGTGTGGAGTAATATTCCTAAATCTTGCACTCTGTATAGATATAAGAGCATGTAGTGTTATATTCATGGTTGATGAGTATTTATGAGTATGTATTGAGGTTCAAATACAATGAAAACCCGATTATGAATTTAAAAATAAATCAGGATTTATTATATAAGTTACACATCATAGAAAAAAATAGAAGCAATGTGTCTTTAGAAATTAGGTACATTACTTATGGAGTTTTTAAAAAAAAGGAAAATACATCATTAATAATTAAATAATTCTTAACAATATCATACATAAAAAATCAAGGGATAATTTTTGGATATATTAATGGATATGGTGATTTAAAAAGGCCAGCAATAAAATAAACCTAGCATAACATGATGAATAAAAAATTAATTAGAAGTAGGAATAAAAATGTAGAATAAAAGGAATTAGAATAATAAACATGTACTATTAGGCTTTATATAGCATGATAATCAGAATTATATCTTGTAAATGTGTATACAACATAATACACTACATCATAAACCTAGGATAAGGCTAAATACCATGAAATAATTACAAAAAAAATCACATGATAGATTAGGATAACTATACAAATAATTTCATTATATACCATGAGACAACAACATGAACCAATGCATTGGTGGAAAAAAATAATTCCCTGACCACCAATCTCATTAATTTTTTTCTCATGATTAATTGTTCCACGTATAACATAATACATAGAATCATTTATAATTCAAATTAATTAATGGATTTTAGAGTGTGAAATACATATATTTAACTCCCCAATCAATGAAGAATACCTGAAAATAGTGGACACCCTTTATAGGAATTGGGTATGAGTATTCACAAACCATTTTTTTGGCTTGAAAATTTTCATTTTGATTTTTAGATGCATAATAATAGATTTTTTATATTCATGTAAGGGATTACTCGGAGTGGTTGAGATCACTTATCTTGTAGGAATAATAAGGGATTTTATGATGATAATTAACAATATATCCCATAATTATCAATTGGAAAAAATTTGGAAAAGAAAAAAAGATATATTAATAAAGATGATTTGGAAAATAAACCTTACTAAATTTCAACATTGTAATTTCTATACATAATGGTTCATCGGTGGAATTAATTACAGTGAAAGATGTATATCATAATTTATAAATCACAATGGAATTAATAAGGATAATAAAGAATATATCCCAACTTTAGGGAATGGAGTAAAAGGAATATGAAAATGGAGAAGCTAGAATATTTTTGAGATACAGATAATATCTAATGAAAATTCAGCATAGTAATATCACATGAAAAGGTAAAAATGATATATAATTACTGATCTATGATTGAGATAAAATAAATTTTACAGAAATGGAATTTTTAAAAATTATGTTAAATATACCCAATTGAAATTTAAATAACTTATTTTTAATAACATGATTGAATTTAATGGAGGCGAGTAATGTCCATTCTCTTGAGAGTGAGATTAAAAATGCATGGGAGGAAATTAATTAGAGCATGGATTAATGTTGGGTGGACTCTAGATATGGGTTGTAAAATTATAAACATAATCCAAGGACATATGTTGAAGATAAATATTATATTTTTAGGCACCAATATATTTTATCAATGATATCTTTCCTATAATATATAATAATTGGAAAATTTTTTCTATAATAATGGATTGTAATGAGATTATTATTTTAAAAAATAATATCCCTCTAGAACTGCCAATCTAGGTGTGAAACCAAATATATTATTGTGTTCCAGATCTCATTCAGTGCTAGTTCAATGCTTTGTTTTCTAGTTTTTCCCATATGTACATCAACTACGTAGCTGAATCCACTTGTAGTATCAAAAAATTAGATGTATTTTCTTTATTAACCAACTTATATAGAATTTTAAAAAAAATGGGTGTGTTCATATATGTATTTTCATCCCCATGTATTTATCTAAAATTTTATAATATTAATCACAATAATAACTAATAATTTGATTCGATACCAACTATAACAACCATTTTCATAATAAAAAATGTAATCATGATTTTTAAATAACATTATTCATCAAATATCATAAAAAATAGATAGGGATAATGTATTTTCATATTTGGAAAATTACATTGAAAAATAAAATAGGAAAATACATCATACTTTTTGATAACATCGATTATACGGATATACATAAAATTTCATTAGATATCCCAGGGAAATATATAAAAAAGGGGTGATATATAATTCAGAGTATTTTCATAAACAAGGCATAAATTGGTGAATGTGAAACATGTTAAAATGTAGGATTAATTTCTATGGAAATTGATTTAGAAATATAAATATGAACAGTGAGTCATGATATAGCATAATAGTCATAAAGGAAACATGGGGAATAAGCCAAAATATTGAAAAAACTAAATCATTAACAAATTTCAAATCTATAATCAACGAAATCATGATTTAAAAATTCTAGTGATATATTGGGTTCACTCCATAATTATTTTCATGACTTATCAAGAGACTAAAAATTAATAATTTCATTGGAGCGCTATGTAATTATGGAAGCACCAGTAACTTTAATTTCATTCTCATTTATTAATATGATACATAGATCCTAAAATGTTGAATCATGTATCATAATATTTTATTCCTTGAAGAAAATTATTGGAATACATAAATTTATGTACATAATAATATAACTATAAGTGAATAGTTGTTAACATCCTTAATAGGAATTGGATATGGGTATTCCCTACACATTTTTTGGAATGTATCATCACATTGAATTTTTATCATCATAATGGAGGTATAAAAATATTCATGGAAGGATATAGTGAGAGTTGATAGGGTATCTCATAATTTTTTAATAATATGTTCAGTAATGGTGATATGTCATAAAATGATGAAAAACTATTAATTAGAGAAAAATTTATATAATAATAATGGTATATGAATGATGATGATAAATAAAAGAACCCTCAGTAAATTAGTGCAATGACATGGGTGTAACACCCCAGGTAAATAAAGAATATGAAATTTTTATATTTATCCATATTTGTGAATAAAATGTTAATATTAATTTAAAGGGAACTCTATTCTCGATGGCTTACCCAATACGCAACAATGAGTTCCTTTGAAATCAAACATTACACTCTAATAATAAAATTATTTTATTTTAAATGGTATTTAACACCTAGCCATTGTAATGACGTGAATAAACAGAACTAACTACAAAATTATTATATATGTTTTTCAAATATTTTTATTTTTTACAATAAATGTTAGAGGATTAAAAATGCGAATGAATCCAATTTTAAGCGTAAACATTCTAATATTCTTTTAAAGGTCGATTAACGACCTCTTGATGGAGAACCTCTTTTAAATATACTTTTTGAAACTTTTATGTGTAATATTTTTCAAAATAAAATTCTTCTTTAAAATCGGGACATCAAAATTTACTTTGTGTAAATTTTTGGTAATTTATCAATAGAGTTCATTTTTTAATGAATAGTGAATAATTTTTTATTTTAATTCAAAACTTTTTTTTAATCGAATTTATATACATGATTATATTATATTTTTAATTGAGTTTAAAGTGAAATTAGAATATATTTTTACCATTTAATCTAATAGTGGTCATTGGAATTAATTTCACTTCGAAATTCGTCTGAAACTAGTGTCAATCTTTTAATAGATATTGTTTCTTAAAAACACGCTATTTATTTTGGCAGTGGGAATTAATTATTAAATTAATTAATTCAACTTATAAGTTTTGAATTTTTTAAAATGGAAATCATTTTTGAATTTGGAATATCAAATATAGCTTAGGATGAGTTTTTGGTAATTTTCTGAAAAACATAAATTTTTTATGAATAGTGAAACCACTAAGTGGTAGTTAAAGAAACTAATTTTTCATTTAAATGAAACATTACCACTTCTGTATTTTGAATTTCAAAAATCTGTCATACATGGTTGTCATTATGATGTAAAATGCGGTTCAATGGGATTAAAATAATTTTTTGGTGAATAGTAACTTTTAATTTCTTAATCGCGATTAGAGGTAATTAGTGTAATTTAATGTAAAAATAATGTTTTAATAATATTAAATGACCTAGAAACATGTCCTACCCTCATTTTATGTGTCATGTCAGACCAAGAAAATCCATGGGTCAACTTGGGGACCCCATGGAGCCACTTTGGTAGGAAAATGACATTAATAACTTTTTATTTAATGTTACAATAAAAATGTCACAAAGATGAGTTGTTTTACTAAAACAATTTTCAAATGGGGTTATAAATGCCATATTTTTTACTATAAAAATTTATTAGAAATATAAAAATATTTCCTACATCATTATAATTTTTTTAATTTTTAGACATTAAATTATTTATGACACCATGATGATGCAGCAATTACCTCATTATTTAACGATTTAAATAAAATTTAAAGATAATGTATAATCTGACACCTACACTTGTAAAAAACCTATTGGATGGGTTTATTTAGAATCCTTACCACCTTATCCTCGAAATAAATCCCTTTGGGACCTTCAAAATCCGAAAATCATTTTATAACAAAGTAATATTTTATAACTTTCCAAGAGTGCCCCTACTCTCCTCTTATAAAAGGCCCCCAACTCTACCACCTTACACACACCTCTAAAGACTTTGGCTCGTCCAAAACCAGCCCATTTAATCTCTCCAAATCCCTCTCTTAATAATTGAAGCCTAACCTTTGGGAATAATCCTTTCCAAGGAAGCCTTCGAGCTCAAATCAAAAAGAGTTACCCGATTTAAAGATAATATCTTCCCTTGTGTTCTTTTGTTTAATTTTGCTTCTCCAACCCCATAAAATCTTTTTATTTATGTCTTTTGTAACAAGACCAGTATCTTAAATATTCTAGGATTTTGTTATTTGGAGGATTTTAGTTACACTAACACACACCTCCGTCTAATGGTTAAAGAACATATTGTTTCCGTGGATGGAGAATTACTGCCTCACGAAACGATGATTGGTCTATCTTCTCAGAACACCTCTCATTATGGCCATTATGATGGAACTATATTTATTTATGATATATATTATATTCAATTCATCTGTATTCTTCTTTATTATATATTTAATATATACCTTTGTGATTTTCATGTTGGGAAAATGTGATAATTACATTTGAGGAAATGCGGACTACCGCCCCCTCAAGTGATGTGACTCATTCATGCAATACATGGAATGTTTAAAGAATGAAATTGATTAACTTATGTGATCTATATAACATATATTTGATACTGTAAATATAATATATTTACATCTCTCATCTAGTTTAATTCCATTAATGTGCCAAAGAAATGAAAGTAGCATTCATGCGTACACACGACTTACCGTCTCCATGAACAGTACATTTCATTTCTTATCTCCAAATGTTATGTACTATTATAAGTACATATATATATATAATCGATATATATTTAATATATTAAATCTAAATAATTTATATAATTCTGTAAATAATATATATATCTCTCTCATTTAGTTTTAATTCCATTAATATGACAAAGAAAAATGAAAGTAGTGTTCATGCGTACGTACGGCCAATCGTCTACATGAACGGTGCATTTAATTATCTCAAAATGTCATGGAATAGATTAAATTGAATATTTACTGGATATATATGTTATTTAAATCATTAATTCAATTATGGAGATGATTTACTTTTAACTACATGGACAACCATTTTCAAACAAGTTCATTTTTGACTCATGTATCAAACATCGACAAAAAACGTTTGATATGAACTCACATTATTAAAGAATTTTTATAACATTATAATATGTGATATTAACTGAAGAATAATATTTAAAATATGTCCTTAATCAATTATAATTTGACCAATGATTATTATTCAGGAATATAAAGAAACGAACAAGACAAGTCAGACTTTAGGTAAGGGATCCGACCTCTCGCTTTCTTTTCAAGTACCCTCTTTTATGACATTTCATTTATGATTCATGTTATTATGTTGGAGGATGTTCTTTTATAATAACCATTATGTAATTTTTTTATATGATGACATACCCACTCTTACTCTCATCAATTCATTTTTTTAGAAGTTTTAAGTTGCGCTGTTAGGCTGCCGAATTTTCGTAAGGGATCCTACCTATCTCTTTATTTTTAAGCACTCTCTTTTATGTCATTTCTTTTAAGATCAACTTTATTATGTTTGGTGATGTTATTTTATATTCTTATTTCTATAAGTTTTATGTTTATATGATGAGATACTCTATTTGATCTCATCAATCCATTTTTGGAAGTTTTAAGTGGCACCGTTAGGCTGTCGAGTTTTCATAAGGGATTTTTTATCTCACTTTTATTCCCATGATATTTATGCTACATTTTCCACCATTTCCTTTGAGTGGTGTTTTTACTGCACATTATTATACTCTTTGTGTAATATAATTTCTTTATGGTTATTTACATAATCATTGTATGGCCCTTCTTCAATGGGGTGTACGTTTCAAAAGTTACCCAAATCGGTAAGGGGACCTTTCATCCTCCTCTTCTTTAAAAAAAAATCTTTTGTTATGTCTTTAAAATTACTTCTTATTATGTTGGGTTATGTTCTTATATATCTTTATTGTGGTAAATTTAATGTACAAGTGATGAGATACCCTTTTTATCTCTCATCAACTCTTTTTATGAATTTTGATGTGACACCGTTAGGTTGTCGAATTTTTTCAAGGGAACATCTTAACCCAAATTTGATTCTTTGGGATAAACTTATACTCCTTGAATATATAGTTCTATTAATATGTGTCAATAAAATTTTATTGTTATAAAATTAATATCCCCTTATATTTGGTGTATTTGTTTTTCACACATAATTATGTAATTGATTTATCCTTAATCCAAGGATACCGTCTTTGTAAGGGAATTCGTCTCAATATCCTTTCATTGAAGCATATTTTGTTCTAATACAAGGCTTTATTTAATACAGTGTATAAACCCCTTTTACTTTTAATTTTATACAAAAGTAATCTTCTTCTATGAAACATTTTACTAAAGGACAAAAAGGAATGTTTCTTTTAACGTACGCAGTGGCACCAACCTTTTCCACCTCCGTAAGTATTATTTGGTCTTTGGCTTCCTCAACAAGCCGTAATGTTCATAAATTGAAATAAATACCACATAATCATTTATGTATTTTGTTATTGAAATTGGTTTTTATAATGGATTTGTTATGTCAATATATTTAATTTATATATTGTGATCAATTTGTTGAAATTTTTTCTTTCCATTAATTATGTTTTATTTCTTATGATTTTATAATGGAACTTGGACATTTGACCGGTGGTTATGTGATAAACCATATGAAGGGTGGTGTCGTGAATAACAGGATGGTTGGTTACGTTATAAACTCCAATTCATTGGGTAAGGAAGTCGGTCGTATGGCTATTCCATTAAGTGATATGTGTGGAAGTCAACCATATGGTTATCCCATTTAAGTATGATTATGTCCCAAGTTACCTTTATATGTTATGTATATGGGTTTTATGGTAATATTTTGGTTAAAAAAGGGTATGTAATGATCTTTTATTCATTGACGAGTTTATAAAAATTCATAAAGGTGAAAAGTATTACTTTGATAAATTATTCATGGTTTACATGTTGTTTTGAAAAACTAACAGTTTTCCTTCTTTGTGTATCCTTTACTGAGCTTTTTATGCTCACCCCAAGTTTTTTTGAAATGGTTTTCACAGGACTTAATGTGGAATAGGGTTATGTATGGGATCAAGGAAAAGTCATGCTATATAAAACATGGAACTAGACATGTTTCTTTTTAAGAGTTTTTATTTTTAGTAGAAGTGTCTACTTTGTAATCATTTAAGATGTAATAGTTATGTCCTAATTCTATATAAATCTATACCTGAAAATTTCCTCTATGTGAAAAATTCATTTAATTAAATATTAATTAATGATTAAGGTCGGGGCCTTATAGTTGGTATCAGAGGTCGGATAAGACAACTTTAGGGATTAGGAGTTTTTGTTAGACACATGGTTAGTCTCTATATATATTATTTCAGTTAGATCCTTGATTTATAACTTTTTCAGGTCAAGTAAAGTCAGTTATGAATGGAAGGAGAAGGATATCAAAGGACATTCCTATCTCTTCCTGATGACATGCTTGCAATAATTATTGAAAAGTCATGTTTGGATGATTGTGAAACTTTTTCTAGCATACCACTCACTTGCATGCAGTTGTTTGAGATATCAAACACCTCCACTATACCTCGATATCATCGTCGATCATGGTTTGTATTTAGACAAATACTATCTTCACAATATTCTCATATTTTCATGAAAGGTAAATATTGTCAATGAATTTTCAAATAATTTACCTTATCAGAAGAATTTAAAGAATATTATGATTTTAAAAATGTTGCCGAGGAAGGAGACCCTTGCGCAACCTATTTATATTTTCTTTTAAAATATAGTATCTCAAAACATACTTATGGTATTTTAAAAGGACCAATAATAGAATGTTTCAACTCAAATTTTGTCCGACTATTTTATAGAAATCATGTTTTAACAGATGCTTTGGAATTATATCCCATACATGATTGTTTTCCAAAACTATTTTTCTGTGAACACCCATATGACCCATGTTGTACAACGTGTATTTGGATGGAGGAAGCAAATTATTTTGAAGGATCTCTAAATCATTATTGTAATGCATGGGAATTTTACCTACGTGAACAAGATGACGATGAAACTGAGTGGACGCCATAATCAAGGTATGATGTTATTCATTTTGGGAATCGTCTTATTTTATCTTATGGTTGTGAAAAAAAACATCAAGAATTAAGATGTTGAGATTGTAATGAATTTGGATGAAATTGAGAGGTATAAGGAAACTATTGAGGTTAAAACATGTTATGGTTATTTTTGAAGATTTTATCGATTTTGGGGAATGTTATAAGAATTATGTGGTTTTGAAAAAATGAATACATGTAAACCGTGTGACAACCTGTCGCGTCTGACGAAGCTACGGGAATCAAACCCACGGCTAAAGTGCGACTGGTATTTATCGCCTACCACTGGACAATGTGAATTCCCTGGTTAGTATGACTTATTCTTTTTAGATATATGATTTTATGAATTAAGAGTAAGTTGATTTTGGGTTATCTATGGTAATTATTAACCTATCATGGAGGAAATGTGACTAGGTTAATTACTTTTCAATATGAGACTTTAAGAGCAACTGATGTTATTTGTAGATAAGTGTTAATTTGTACCTTGGAAGACTATGTGATTAAATCCTTCAAATATATGGGTTTCACTCATTGTTTGGTTTACATTGAAGAATTTTATGGACAAATTGTTTATCGAATGGTCTTCGTTGAACATTGGGTTTTTTTTGGACATATTTTTGAGATTAAGAATAGATTTTCTTTTTTATAAAGGATTATTCATTTGTGGATTATCTGATATTATTATAAAAATTTTGGTTTCTGTTTTTGTCTAAAGACATGGGAAATATATAGTTATCTTTTGTGGGTTAGGTGATTCTTTAGAAGTGTATTATAAGGCTCTTAATGTGAACAAGTCATCCTAAATACTCATCTTTTGGAGAATGTATGAGTTTGTGTTAGAAATATGGTAAAAGATGAAAGTCTACAAGACAAGTAAGTTTGTTTCCTTATGATTTAGTTAAGCTGAAAAATAAATTCCTCAATCAAAAGTAATTTAATACAAAAATGTTGTCCGTTAACGTTTCCTACTGGGTAATCCAATACCATTTAACCCATCACAAGTTTTTTATTTTCTTGTTGTTAAATTTCTCCTAAACAAGTTTTATATAAATCTCCCTCAAAACATGACCCTTTTATTTTTCCTCCGTATCCATGTTTTCCTATGTGGAATCCTAGTATGGGATTACTCGGGTGACCTTTGTACTTCACTTTCTTATTTTAAAGTGATTGTTTTACCGACACTTGTTCTGATGTGGTACATTCAATGATGTTTCGAAGACCAATTTTAAAATTGCGATGATGCAATTCCCAAAAGGGGGGAAGGATGTAACACCCTAGGTAAATAAAGAATATTACTTTTTTATATTTATCCCTATTTGTGAATAAAATGTTAATATTAATTTAAAGGGAACACTATGCTCGATGGCTTACCCAATACGAAACAACGAGTTCCTTTGAAATCTTACGTTGCACTCTAATAATAAAATAATTTTATTTTAAATGGTAGTTAACACCTAGCTGTTGTAATGAGGGGAATGAACAAAACTAACTACAAAATGATTATATATGTTTGTCAAATATTTTTACTTTTTATAATAAATGTTAGAGGATTAAAAATGCGAATGAATCCAATTTTAGGTGTAATCATTCTAATATTCTATAAAAGGTCGATTAACCGCCTTTTGATAGAGAAACTCTTTCAAATCCACTTTTTGACAATTTTATGTGTTATATTTGACAAAATAAAATTCTTCTTTAGAATAGAGAAATCAATATTTACTTTGTGTAAATTTTTTGGTAATTTTCTGAAAAACTTCATTTTTTTTAATTTCACTTTTAAATTTGACTTAAACTACTGTCAATCTTTTAATAGATATTGTTTCATAAAAACACGCTATTTGTTTTGACAGCGGGAATTAATTATTAAATTAATTAATGAAACTTATATATTTTTAATTTTTTAAAATGGATATCATTTTTGAATTTGGAATATCAAATATATCTTAGGGTGATTTTTTTGTTATTTTCTGAAAAACAACAATTTTTTATGAATAATGAAACAACTTAGTGGTAGTTAAAGAAACTGATTTTTCATTTAAATGAAACATTACCAATTCTGTGTTTTGAATTTAAAAAATTTGACATACATGGTTTTAATTTGGATGTAAAATTTGGTTCAATGAGATTAAAATTATTTCTTTTTGAATAGTTCCTTTTATGTTATTAATCGCCATTAGAGGAAATAAGTGTAATTTAAGGTAAAATAATGTTTTAAAAATATTAAATGACTTAGACACATGACCTAAACTCATTGGATGTGGCATGTCTGACCAAGAAAATCCATGGGTTATCTTGGGGACCCCATGGAGCCACTTTGGTAGGAAAATGACATTAATAACTTTTTATATGAAGTTAAAATAAAAGCATCACAAACATGAGTTGTTTTACTAAAACAATTTTAAAATGGGGTTATAGAAGTTATATTTTTCACTATAAATATGAATTAGAATTCTAAAAATATTTCCTACATCATTATGTTTTTTTTTTCATTTATAGACATTAAATTATTTATGACACCATGATGATGCAGCAATTACCTTATTATTTACCGATTTAAATAAAATGTAAGGATAAATTAAAATCTAAGACCTACACTTGTCACAAACCTATTGGATTGATGTATTTAGAAACGTCATCACCTTATCCTTGGAATATATTTATTTGTGACCTTTAAAATCTGAAAATCATTTTATAATAATGTAATATTTTATAACATTCCAAGAGTTCCCCTCCTCTCCTCTTATAAAAGGCCCCCACCTCTACCACCTTGCACACACCTCTCAAGCCATTGGCTCGGAAAAACCCTAACCATTTAATCTCTCCACATCCCTCTCTTCATCATTTAAGCCTCACATTTGGGAAGAATCCCTTCCAAGGAAACCTTATAGCTCAAATCAAAAAGAGTTACCCGATTTAATGGTAATGTCTTCCATTGTGTTATTTTGTTTTATTTTGCTTCTCCAACCCCATAAAATCTTTTTATTTATTTCTTTTTTAAGAACACAAGTATCTTAAATAAACTAGGATGTTTTTATGGGGATTATTCGAGATACACGAACACACACCACCGTCTAATTGTTAAAGAACATACTGTTTCCGTGGATGGTGAATTACTGCCTCACGAAACGATGATTGTTCTATCTTATCATACCACCTCTCATGGTGGCCATTATGATGGAAATATATTTATTTATGATATATATTATATTTATTTCCTATCTATGCTTCAGTATTTTATATTTAATACGTACCATTATTCTTTGCATGTTGTGAAAATGTAATAATTTCATTTGAGGAAGTGTGGACTACCGCCCCATCAAGTGATGTGACTCATTCATGCAATACATGGAATGTATAAAGAATGAAATTGATAAAAATATGTGATATATATAACATATATATTATAGTGTAATTATAATATATATATATATATCCCATCTAGTTTAATTCAATTAATGTGCCAAAGAAATGAATGTAGCCTTCATGCGTACGCACAACTTACCGTCTCCATTATCGGTACAATTCATTTCTTATCTCCAAATGTTATGTACTATTATAAGTAAATATATATAATGAATATATATGAAATATATTACATCAAAATTATGGATATCATTTGGGAATTATAAAATATATATATCTCATTTATTTTTATTTCCATTAACATGACAGGAAAAAAATGAAAGTAGCGTTCATGCGTACGTACGACCTACCGTCTCCATGAACAGTGCAGTTCATTATCTTCAAATGTTATGGAAGAGTATAAAATTAATATTTACTGGATATATATGATATTTAAATCATAAATACTATTCTGGAGATGATTTACTTATAAATACATGGATAATCATTTTCAAACAAGTTCATTTTTGACTCATGTACCAAACATCGAAAAAAAACGTCTGATATGAACTCACATTATTAACCAATTATTGTAACATTATAATATCTGATATGAACTGAATAATAATATTTAAATGAGATCCTTAAGAAATTATAAATTGACCAATTTTTATTATTCATGAATATAAAGAAAAGAAGAAGACAAGTCAGACTTGAGGTAAGGGATCCGACTTCTCGCTTTCTTTTCAAGTACCCTCTTTTATGTAATTTCATTTATGCTCCATGTTCTTATGTTGGAGGATGTTATTTTTTATTAACCAAACTGAATTTTTTATTTTTAAATGATTATATATCCCCACTTACTCTCATCAATTCATTTTATTATAATTTTTATGTGGCGCTGTTAGGCTGCCGAATTTGCGTAAGAGATCCCACCTCTCTCTTTCTTTTTAAGCACTCTCGTTTATGTCATTTCTTTTATCATCATCTTTATTACTTTTGCGGATGTTATTTTATATCCCTATTTCTGTATTTTTTATTTTCATATGATGAGATACCCTATTTGATCTCATCAATCCATTTTTGGATGTTTTAAGTGGCGCCATTAGGCTGCAGAGTTTACATAAGGGAATTTTCATCTCACTTTTATTCCCGTGAGATTTATTCTACATTTGCCACCATTTCCTTTTATTGGTGTATGTAATTCCCATTATTATACTCTTTATGTAATATAATTTCATTTATGGGTATTTACATATTAATTTAATTACCCTTCTTCAATGGGGTGTACGTTTCGAAAGTTACCCAAATCGGTAAGGGGACCATTCACCCACCTCTTCTTTAAAAAGACGTATTCTATTATGTATTTAAAATTAAATATTATTAGGTTGGTATATGTTCTTATATATCCTTATTGCTGTAAATTTAATGTACAATTGGTGATATAACCTTTTTATCTCTTATCAACTCATTATCTAAATTTTAATGTGACATCGTTAGGCTGTCGAATTTTTTCAAGGGAACTTCTTAACCAAATTTTAATTCTTTGGGATAAACTTGTAATCCTTGAATATGTCGTTCTATGAATATGTCTATATAACCTCTGATTGTTTTACACTTAATATCCACTTATATTTGGTGTATTTTTTTGTCACACATAATTATGTAGTTGATTTATCCTTAATCCAAGGATATCGTCTATGTAAGGGACTTTGTCTCAATATTATTTCTTTGAGGAATATTTTGTTCTAATACAAGGATTTCATTTATACGTTTTATAAACCCCTTTTAATTTTAATTTTATACAAAAGGAATCTTTTTCTACGAAGCGTTTTACTAAACGAAAAAAATGAATGTTTCTTTTAATGTACGCATTGACAATGACCTTTTCTGCCGCCGTGAATATTATTTGGTCTTTGGATTCCTCGACAAGCCGTAACATTTTAAAAATGAAATAAATACCATATAATTTTTATGTATTTTGATATTGAAAATGGTTTTTATAATGGATTTTTATGTCAATATATTTATGTGATATATTGTGATCAATGTGTAGAAATGTATTCTTTCCATTATTTTTGTTTTATGTATAATGAATTTATAATGGTACTTGGAAATTTGATGGGTGGTTACGTGATAAGCCATATGACGGGTGGTGCCGTGAATACCAGGATGGGTGGTTACGTTATAACCTCCAATGCATTGGGTAAGGAAGATGGTTGTATGGCAATTCCATTAAGTGATACGTGTGGAAGTCGACCATATGGTTATTCCATTTAAGTATGTTTATGTCCCAAATTACCTTTATATGTTATGTATATGGGTTTTATGGTAATAATTTGGTTACAAAAGGGTATTTAATGAGATTTTATTCATTGAAGAGTTTATACAACTTCATAAATGTGAAAAGTATTACTTTGATAAAGAATTCGTGGTTTACTTGTTGTTTTGAAAAAATAACAGTTTTCTTTCTTTGTGTATCCCTTACTGTGCTTTTTATGCTCACCCTGAGTTTTTTTGAAATGTTTTTCACAAGACTTAATGTGGAATACGGTCAAGTATGGGATCATGGAAATGTCATGCTATCTAAAACATGGAACTAGACATGTTTCTTTTTAATAGTTTTTATTTTTAGTAGAATTGTCTACTTTGTAATCTTTTGAGATGTAATAGTTATGTCCTAATTCTTTAAAACTATATACCGAAAATATCATCTATCTTAATTATTCATTTATGTCAATACAATGTATGGTTTAAGGCCATGACCTTATAATGGTTGCATATAAAGGACCAAAGGGTGGAATTATAGATGTTGAATATGGTATATCATCAATTATAAATCACATGTATATTATGTGACATATTTAAGAACAAATACCATTATTTGGAAATGGATATAAAAGGAAAAAGATAATATAGATGCATGAATAAAGAGGATAAGGTGAATATTCCTTAGAAAATTTTGGAATAATTATATCATAGGAAAAGAAAAAAATGTGAGAGGAAAAGCAATCCATAATTAAAATAAAACGAATTGATTGGTAATTTCATAGTTATAAATAAATTAAAATATAGCCAATTGAAATTAAGAAGACCAAATTCAATGAATGTGCTTGAATTGAAAGGCATATAAGAAGGTTCATTACATTGATATTCTGATTCCAAATTCCTACGAGGAGCACAATGAAAGCATGGTGGAACACAGAGAGGAATATAGTGATGGTAGGGAAGAGAATTTATATTTTATAATTACATTTAGAAAAGATAAATAGAATAATTGTGGTATTATACAAAAAAATTAGTTTTGAAATTTTTACTCCTTTTCAACCATAGGTTTTAAATTCCTTATAAAAAATAACCACATCTGATACCGTTACCATGAGTTTCACCCTTTTTTTTACATTTTTGTTTTTGATTTTATTATTTTATAATGAAACGGTCATAACATTAAAAAAAATTAGACAAATTAATATGTGAAACTGAATCACACTATTAAATAAATTATTACAACACTATAAAATATAGTAAAGTATCATGAGTATTAATAAATGAAATATAAAATTAAAAATTGAAATATAATATCACATTATTATAAAGTGGGAAAAACATTTTAATTGGAACCCTGTATAGTATGTATTACATCTCTTTTAAGTCATTATGATATAAAAATATATAAATTTTATTTTAAAAATATTTATTTATTACTTGAAAACATTATTATATAATAATATATTAACCAATTCACCATTGGATCATTTTGACATTTGGATTACAAAATAAAATTACTCTTAAAAAATCATTTTATAAATATTTAAATTTTCTCCTTTTAAATTAGAATTTTTTTTTAATAAAGGATGTGATTTTGAAAATAATTGTTCTCGAAACCATTTAAGAAATATCATTTGACTTCAGAAATATTATAATATCCATTTTATTTAAAAAAAAATTAATTTTAATTTTTTTTATAAAATATAAATTATTTTAAAAATTTATTAATAAAATAATAAATATTCATAATTTAAATATCACAATAAATAAAAATACAATTTGTGTTTTATTATATAAAAATAAAATTTTAAATAACTAATTAATTAACCATTAATAAAGAAAACAAACAAGGAACTAATATAATCATAAATTCAATTTAAATTAAATATAAATATTTATAACATTATTGTTTATTTTTTCCTTGTATTTTATATATTATTTTAACCATTAAGTAACCTATTTATCATTCATAATTTTAATAAATGTTGAATACTAATATAATTTATATTTCTTAAAAATTATGTTAACATTATTACCGTATATCAATTGTGATGATTCTATTTATAGAATGTAATTTTTATATCAAAATATATAAAGTAGAGGTATTCATTTAATATTAAACTTGAAAGCATGATTGAATACAGGTTTCTAAACAATACATTTTTACGGAACATGTTATTTTACATTAACGTTATAATACGCAATCTTTATTATTTGAATTTAAATAAATAATGATAGAAATACAATCGAAACACTTAATATATTTCATTTCTCATTATGGAATATTTTAATTTACTATAATTGAGAAATGTTAGGAATTTTATACAATTTTTAATAAGGTTGCGTTTTTAATCCAAAAAATAATCTTGCACTGAAATACTATATTAGGATGATGAAAATGAAATTAATTTAACTACATATAAATATATAATACATTTTCTTTCATGAAATGAAATTAAAAATTATATAGGTACTTTTATATTACATAACTTTTTAAAAAAATTACATAATATGGTATTTATCATTATTCACTAAAAATATCTATTTCTCAAAAATGAAAATTTTAATCTCTATGATATTATTGATAATAAAAATTAAAAAATATATTTCATATTATCAAAAATGATTTCAATATTTTCTTTAAAATAATTATATACTTTTATTAGAACAACTCCTTTTTTAAGAAAACATAGTTTCAGTTTTGAAAATAATTTATGTAAATTCATAAATGATTTGTTATGAATTTATCAATATCTATCATATATATATATATATATATATATAATAATTTAGATAATACTACTATAATCAGAAAAATTATTCAATTTTAAAATGGTCATATTTATATATTTATTGTTTTTGGGTTTTTTGTTGTTGCTCTCATAAAATATCCTACATAATTTTCTCTATTAAAAACTCATGTTATTATATATATCATACACGATACACCATTCAATTGATTTGGCATGGGTAATTTGTGGAGCAAATGTTTGAGTATGTTTTATGAAGTTACAATTGTGCTAGTTTGGTGCCCCTATGCCTTCACACTAATGTCAAAGTGTTGGATAGGGGAATTTAAAAAGGAGAGAGTCGTATTAGATAGTCCCACGTTGATAGAGCTCGTAGAGAGCATAATGTGGCTGAGTCTTCTATAGGAGCTAGTAGGTGACATTCCATATGATCTTGAAGCATGATATCATATCATGAGCAGACACATACACATGTTTGGGAGGCACTGAGACTACGAAAAGGACGAAGGTGTCACAGAGAGGGCTGGTTCTATGAATATAATTAGAGAATTCATATGTAACGTGATTTCCTATCTTGATGTGCTATTGTGGAGTGGAAGATTGTGGATGAACTACCCTGGATAAGGCAACACTATGATCATTAATGTCACATGTGTGTTCAATGGGTCCTCTAGGGTGGTGTAACTAGATGTTTATGTGGGGCTATGGGAGGTAGAGCATTGTGTAGTGTATGACACTATGAGATCATTCCACCACAACCACTATGTGGATCATTCTGGAATTAGGGAGTTATATATCATAATTATTGGTAGCTATAAGCAATGAACGAATATAATATTGAAGATACTTCAATGATTAGATGTTTGATGTGTGGTTATTCTACTAAAAATTTATTACCAGTAGATGAATGTGTGAGTCATTCCTTTCTCTTTTTACTCTGGTGTGAGGGATGGAGATCTCAGTTGAGTATTTACCCTATTAGATAAGTATTGAGGTTCCTCTAAGGAATTCTTCTTGAATCTGTTTTATCTATAGTAATTTCGAGATATCACCTGCGGGAGATAATTTCTTACGAGTCCTTTAGGTCATCATTATTAGATATTATTACATAATATTCTATATAAACTTTTAGTCCATTGTTTTAGCATTGATTTTCCACCAACGTTGATAAGGTAGGTTTCTTTTCACTAATACTATTAGAATGTAATTTGTTTCGAAGAAAAATCTCACGATGGATCAAGATGGATTTATGAGAAGGGGGATGCCACCCAACACCCATTAGCTATAAAGTGTGGACTATGGAGAAATATGCTCATTAGATAATATCATTACTATATTCAAGGTGGATTATATGGTCTTCATCCATGAGGATGTTCTCATATTTTATCTAATGTGAGAGATAGAGGTTGGAATCAACTATTACCCCATGAGAACTCCTACATATTTTTTGACATATTATATGGCTCTTATTAGGCTTAGGGAGTTTTGGTGTTAGTAGGAGAAACACTATGAGAAGGAATTTATCATAACAAAAATTTCCTTTTAAGAAGCTCCATTTCTATACTTTAAATAACAAGATAGGTAAATATATTATTTTATATATTTTCTTCACCCGAACCAAGGAATAGTAAAAAAAATATCTATTTTTGTAGATTTATGAGCATTTTGATCATTTAACAATAATGATATTGTTATTGAATATCAATCTCAGTTCTATCTAGATTTTTTTTATTCTTTACAAGGATGATATTTTAAATTTTTAATTATGTTATCACTACAGATACTATGATGTTCTAGTGATTCTCATATATGTGATGAATTCCCCCTATGTTTTTAGATTTTATGAATCAAATATTCCATCCATACCACGAACAGTTATTTTATGATTATTTTGTTGAAAAGATAATATACAATGAACCAATGGTGGATGATATAGAATACTTACATATGGTCTTAATCATATTTCGGGGGCACCATATTTATGTTAAGATCTCATATTATCATTTATATATCATTGTTATTCCTTTTTAAGAGCATTTCAATTTTTATCTTCGAGTAGATATGAACTAATAAATTATTGATGTTTTTCTTTTTTGGGATCCACAATTCATCATTTGAAACATGAAAAGTTGTCTTAGCATTATTGGTTAAAACAAGTGGTTTTCAAAATATTTAACATTGATATCTATCCCTTTCGCTACCCCGATTCAATAAGGGAATCCATTACTTGGGTTAGGAAGTTATACAAGGTCTTCTATCAATTTAAAATAAATATGACATGTGCTATTACATTGATATTATTAGATGAAGGAATGGACTATTTAGTATATTTATATTCCTCTAGAGTGGGGATTCGATGCATTTAGATGGCAAGTTTGGTATATATTTCAAATGTGTGAAGAAAGTTTTTCCCATCGAGTAGAAATTGAATACATATGAAAAATAGTATCGAGAGTTAGACATCTATATTAGGATATGGTGGAACGTGCTTTTGGGAGCGTTCTATATTCTTCAATAAAATCATCAATGTCTTGGGTATGTCATCATATACAAGGAATAGATCATGAGATAAAGGTTTTGGTTAGATTTTCTATATGACTATGTATTTGTAGTAGACTATACTCTAGGTAATTCAAACATGATGAAAGAGTTTCTTATTATGATTTCTGAAGCTCAATTGGTACAAGAGGCATCAGGGAAGATAGATTCTTTAAAGCTAACCGTAGTTGAGAAGAAGGGCATAGTTTTTCTTCAATCAGTGATGTTGACTACTCCAATATTCCATCTTGTTAGAGACCCCGAGATGAGATACATTGTCATTGAGTACATATGGGACCAGATATCCTCTAATTATTAACTAGATGAATATTCTAATGGGGTAAATTTTGTTATCATTTTACATAGATTGATGATGTCCCCAGTCGTGAATTGGGAGTAGGTGATGAGATGTATTCACATATCTCCTTTAGTGTTGCCTCTTGTTTTAGGAAAGATTTATAGAGTCATTGAGTGGTAGTTTTTGAAGTATTTAATTTATAGAATTAGGTGTGATTTCATCACTCAGTGCCCCATGTGTCAATAAGTAATGGTCAAGCACCAGTATCTAGTAGGATAGTTCCAGACTATTGAGATCCTAATGTGGAGATGGGGAAAAAAATCTATGTACATTGTGATGTGGATTTCATGGGAAGTGATTGGCCACGACCTCCGCTAGGTTATATTTAAATGGTTAACAATGTGGGGGAACAACCATGATATATCGATCAAATATAAATGATGATTTTGGGGATGTTGTATATGCTGGATATTGTCTTCCTTCATGGGGTTCCCTCAAATATTATGTATATCCATGAATCAAGGATTAAAATTTGTATTATAGAGGTATAAAATATGAATTCAAGACCAAGATAATGATACATATATCATTTTACTTCTAGATAGATGGGTAAACAATGAGAAAAATTGAGGATCTAGAGGATATGAAGTATATTTCATGTTAGTAATTGGCACGAGTTAAGAGGATCACATTATCTTGGTCTAGTTTTCTTTAAAAATAGTTACCACTTTTCTATCAATATTAATCTATTCATTTCCTTATAAGAGAGACCATATAAGTCACTATTATTTTGGAATCATATTAGTGAGGCATCTCTTATTGAGAAAAATATTATCCAAGTGATGATAGAATAGGTTCAGTTCATATGCATGTGGTTGATCATATCTCATAATAGATATAAATAGTTTTCAAATCATCACCATAGGACCATGGAGTTTGAGTAACACGAACATGTTTTTGGAGTGTATCCCAACAGTTTTGAATGAAAAATTTTGGTCTTGGTGGTAATTTGTACCTGAGACTCATTAACACGTTTGATATTGCAGAGGGTTGGAGTGGATACCTAATTCCTCTCAGCTTATTCCATAGTTGGATCAGGTGAAGATCTTCTTTAATTTGTTGAAATTCAATAGATAAGCTCTTGACCCTATTCATATTAATGATTGGGTTATGTTATAATTTGAGGATTGATACCACTTCATGGAGAACCCATTGGCGATCAAGGATTGGAATGAGACGATCCTCTGTGGATGGACCATTCACTTTTTTTCTTTTTTGTATTAGAAAATAGCATGATAAAAAACTCCAGAGAGGTGGATAGAAATATGAGGGGTATGAATGCACATATTTTTGGTTATTTATATTATTTTGATGCAAAAAAATTAATTTAGTATATAATGTAGACTCCATCTTTGTGAATTGTAAGAAGTTAAAATATATAATTAAATATTTTTAGAGAAATACATAATAACATTACATGATTTTGAGGCCTGATGTTCCAGAATTTATTTAATGAAAATATTAAATATATTTTATATAATTTATATATAATTATTCCTAAATAATGGGATTATTTTTATATAGACTCCAATATCAAATATAGGATCCCACAGTTTAATATAGAGAACATAGATTATCCTTGGATAGACTTAAAATATGTTGGTGTGGGGCATTCAGATAAACCGACCATTGGGGAGTTATTATGTGAACTAATTAATTAATTTAATTCATTCATTAAAATATAATAAACTCTATAAATATCCTATACTGTTAGATCACCATGTTTATATGTCTAACCATGGGATCATTGTAAAATGGTTTATCCAAATTCATTAGCGACTTAAGATTGTTTAATGATGATCTTCTGGATCCTAGAGAATTAGAGGCTAGAGAATGCAGCTGAATATCATCCTTAATTGGATGTTATGTTATCCTTCATCAATCTATCCAATTTTAAGGTAGATGTTCTCATTTTTGTATTTTTTCCATTTTGATTAAAATATTTGGTATAATTAAATATATTTTATTTATTTATTTTTATTTAAAACCATTACTTGTGCCCATGTATCAGATTATATTATTTATTTGATTTATCACAATTTTTTATTAGTATTACCCATGTTATCCCCAATTTTTATTCGTAGGATAATAACTATTTAAATAATATTGTTTCGTCTATTTTTCTTTATGATTAATCACTAATATACAGCATGGTATTCAATGTTTGAATATAGGATCCACCATTTTTTAATGTCAGGAATGTTCGATAATGATTAATATTCGGGATTCTTGTTTTATTCATGAACGATAAATGATTCTGTTAGTCTTAGGATTCCTCAATGAGCATTTACATATATTTTGTGATTAAAACATGGATATGGATATCCAATGAGATAGGGAGATGCTCCAAAAAAGTGGTTGTGGTGCATACGGGGTTCTAGAGATGAATATGAATCCAATTTCCAACCATCGAAGGTCCAAAATCGATGGATATAGGAGCTTTAAAAAACATTTTTTAGCTAAATTCCATGATTTCTAGTGGTGGAACTATATATGTAACATGTGGAGCATATATATGTTTCTCTAGAAATAATGACTACATTTCATGTGGTTCGGGAGAAAACATGGATTGTTGTTGGGAAATATATGGTTCTAGGTTTTCAAGAAGATCATAAGTATCACACCCAATGTTTTCCCCCACATTCCATGTGAAATTATTCTACATGAATAATCTATCCTCTATGAGTATATGTGAATAGACATGTACATGAAAATTACATACTAGCACATGACCAGGGTATAATGAAACATCCTGAAGCACATGGGAATGATAAGGATAACATAATTCATCCATGGGTGGTTCAAAAACACTATATTTTAGCATTACATGAACTGTAGGCCTTCGTGGGTAGTGAACCATGAACTACATAATACAAGACCATTAAGTAGAGAGGGATAACACACAATGTGGGACCCCTACAAGTCATGTTACTTACATTAAATTCACCATCTACATCCAATACTTCATTTTTGACTCAGATTGTAGACTATGAGTAGCATATAATTACTTTTTCCCACGTAGAATGTGATGGTTTCTTTCATGGATTATTTTTTGATATGATACATGATTTTTTGAATGCGACACTTCTTTAGGAATCCCTCAATGAAGGTTGTTATTAAACATTATCATTATAGTGGATCAATCATTGTGGAAAATGGAATGGGTTCTCTACCAATAAAGTAGTCCCCCAGCTGGACCAGGCCGTGGGTCCTTTATAAACAAACAGAGTGGAAAACTCATAATGGTATAGAGAATGAGTACTCTATCTACCATATTCAGAGATGAACCCTCTAATAATGATAGTTAAAGGGTCATCTTCATTGAAATTAGATAACCAAGATGGAAAATGATCTAGTACCACTGTTTATTTATCTTCTAAAACGAACTCTTTTATCATGGAAATGAATAGGTATTACATAACTAGATTTGACCACTCACAATGATAAAGGAGGTGGGAATGGTAATTATAATTACAGTGTACCTCCCATACTCGAGTAAGGCATGGGTCCTCTATCTATATAGTTGAACCCAATAGGTGGACAAGGGCATTGGTCCTCTATCTAGCTTTATAGTGGAACCCTCATGTTGTGATATTTAATAGGCCATCTATCAATATACTATGTTAAAAACTCTTTTCATATTCGGGAAAGGGTTATCTACCAAAAGATCATTTCTCGTTGTCTTTACATCAATTTATTGAGGTGTGTCTTGAAATGAGTTAATTTTCTCATGATGAAACATAAGATATTTTGCATTGTTCATGTACTATTTAGAACTAATCAATAAATATTCTCCTAGGATAGTTTGTTAGATGGGTATATTCATCCCCAGTCTTTATTGTGTTATCTATGATAATATACCCTTGTTGGTTCACTTTAATTTCACTCTTACTACTGGTTACACTATCTATTCATTTATTTCTTACTTCCCCCTTCCAAATTTTGGTTATTCCAATATGATATGTATATAATCATCCATGAATGGGATTTTACCAAACATTTCATGTGTTATTCATAGGAAGGAATGATAATAAATTATTACAGAGAATTACAACGATACCCTAGTGCATTTAACAGTGTATGGTGCTTGGGTCATTGATGTATCGATAAAATATCTCTCAACATTTAAATTTTAGATTATTATGTGGTTGGTACAACATTTTGTTTGGGTGTTTATTTTCCCCTTTTTTTCATTTTGGATTTCATGAAAATACTCTTGTACACTATAGATGTATTACATGAATGGTTAATTCTGTAGATGTTTCAACTTTTATTATTAATACTCTGCACTTTAAGATGGATATAGTTGGGCATATGCGTATAGATACATTAGAAAAAGTACTCCCATTATAGTTATGCTTTTCGGTGCTTTTTGCTTTCCCGGGATAGTGGAGGCTAAGCTAGGGTAGCAGTAACTCAAGCCCTGGTGGGTCAGGTCTGTAAAAAATTAATGAGGGTAGTGTTGAGAAATATTGGATTGATAAATAATATATATGTGATAAATACCTGTAATGTTTTGAATACATTTCTATTTTATATGAGGAGTTAAACATAGAGTTAATAATGATTTTATGACTGTCTTATGTGAATTATTGGGGACATTTATTTATATATAGTGGATGGTTGATATTAGTAATTTCTAGTAATGATAGAGTTGTTGTTATGGGTGATGTTAGTATTAGTTGACAATAATCCATTTTTAACTTTTTTTTACCACGTATACTTGTATATTTTTATTTAATTATACACATGACCACCCATATTGGTATAATTTCAGTAGTCATAAGAGGAAATGTGTTCTGAGAGTTTTCTTGAACATCCATGATATATTGGGAATGAATGTATGGTTACTCAATATTTTCATAATAAAACAAATATGTAATACCAATAATATAATGATTTATAATATAATTATTAATATAATTCAATCCAAAAATAATATATAGCACATGTGTCATTGTGTAATTAGATATACAAACCAATAACATAAAATAAAATATGATATCGTTATTTAAACCACTATAATATACTCACAGTTTTTTAACTATTAATAATAAATTGTATAATATAGGGTGAAACATGAGGTAATTCTAAGCTATGATGACATGTAAAGGAAGAATACATGTTATTCAAGTGGAAAATGATGATAATATAAAGAATTGTGATTCATACATTGTAATTTCGAAACATTGAATGGGAAAATGAAAACATAAAATCAGGGAATCATTTGAATTTTTATACAATATAAAATTTGAAATAATAAGTATATGTCAACTAAAATCACCAATAAATTTTAACATCATGTTCATAGGACAATATTTCTTCCACTATACATGGTATCTTAGGATATAAAAATATTACCCAAATTATTTAGATCCATATCAAGATTCGCCCTTATTGTATCTAATATTACTTGTTCCACATTCAGAAAAATATACCACAAAATATTTCATCCATTCAATACCATTATTTTTATTTTTGGTTTATCATATTAATTTCTCCAATCAATAATGTATATTTATATCTTGGTAAATATCCTTGATTTTAAATTGTGTAGGATATTCCAACCAAAATCTTACAGAATAAAAAATAAAGGGTTAACTTATGAAATATAATGGGTGTAAATTAATTTTAATTGAAAGAAAAAAATATAAATGAAGGGGTATATTATTATTTGGATATAATTTTCATTATTAATCAATTATCGTAATCAATAGAACAACATTTAATTAAGGAAGAAATATTTATTAAAAAGGAAGAACTTGAAATAAATAATTGAGTGATAGAATTCCAAAATAAAAGTGGTTTCTTAGTAATGCATGTAAGTATATTCATAGAACTATATAAAATACAAGGGAGGGTACAAGAGTGGGAATATTTGAAGAAATACATGTTTCAAGCATTTGGTGTAATGAGAAATGAGATAATGGATGTGTATTTAATGAAAAATAAAGGATATTTCTTTATTACATTCCAAAATTAGAATTCCGCCCCATTTTTTATAATGAAATAGAAAACCATTCAGATTAACATGGTATTGTCAAGAATTTTATGTTTTTTTATATTTAACTCATTTTTAGAAATGAACTCTATAAAAATTTATCTTTCATGAATTCGAGGTGAGTCACACTCATAGAATATAGTCTTAAAAATCATAAAACATGTTATATGATTCAAAAGATTTACTATAAATCTCTAAAATAAATACTATTACATTAAAATGAATTATTCTAATGTAAAATATCATGTTTATTTGATAATGTGTCTAGGGTATTTATTACATAGTAGTTTGGGATATTAAAATGTAGATATATAGTTATTGTATATTTATACCATATTTAATTTAAATAAACATTGATTTTGATAATAAAATATGATAAATTCACCATTGGGTAATTTTGACATGATGAAATCATAACATGGAATTATTCTTATAAGAATAATTTTCTAAATGGGATATTTTATTGTTTCAAATTAAAATATTGTTTTATTGAAAAAAACCTATTTTGTATCATCCAATATAGCCATAACCATAAATAAATTATTTTGTAGTTAATTATATTAAATTATAATTCATTTTTAAATTATAAGGTCATTATAAAAAAATTTCACAGAGATTAATGTTGTATCAAATTATTTAAATTAACTCAAATTTTTTTACTATTGAAAGTATATATGTGTATATATATAAATATATAACAAAACAGTAATTTCTGTTTCTTTTTACCATAAAAAAATATTCATAAAAATTATTATAACAAAAAATAAAGATAAAATAAATATGCAAAAGGGATCAATATAACCAATACCTAATTTATAAAAATAAAAATTAGATATTCATACTACTAGGATCTATAAACATAATCTATTAATATTGCATCATACCCATTAAGGGTATCATTTGTGATTATAGAAAATTCTAAAGGAGTTTTTGATTATAGAGTTTTGGTATTGATCCCTAGATGATTTAACATGACCTATAAATCATTCTACGTGATTATTAGTTGATTAATCTTATCATTTATAAGGTTAAGAAAGAATCACATTAATTCAATCTCCATTAAATGTTCTAATAAATGGAACTCATCATATAGGATCCTACAAATTCATTCCATCAATTAAACATCCTACATGAATTATATATTATTATAACCCTAATAAATATTAATTAAAACAATCATTGTATAATATAAATATTACTAATGGTCATGAATTTAATCAATATTTTCCAGATGGTCATATTATGCATATATTTTATAATGACTTAAATTAACAATGAAATTAGTTATATAAAAATATATTACTTTACAAGGATTATATTGAATAAAAAAAATAATTTTATATTTAATTGTTTTTAAACATTCCCTCACTCCTTTTACATGTTTAATATTTCATGATATCCAAAGGATAAATTTTAAAAGTTAAAATGGATAATAGTTTAAGTTATGCTGATATCAAGTGGTAATGAAAATATCCTAGAGTATATGACACATTGTGTCTATTTTTTATGATATGAGGTGTGAATACAGATTATTTAATACATGTTTTAGAAGAAATACAATTATGATTATTTTAATCACAATTGAAATAATATTTTTATATGAAACATGTGGCTGTGATAATTTTTTATTGTTTGATAAAAATATATTGTTGATCTATGGGTACAAGCACATAATATTGTATATCATAGGGTTATGTGAGAAAAAATATCAGTACATAAGTGTTTTTAGTTTACCTCAATGATATATATAATCAATTGGTATAATTTAACTAATAGTGGATGCAATATTGGTTAATTGATCTATAGTGAGGGAGGGTGAAAGCCAACCTGGTATATGTGTAAGATGGTTTAACTATTTATCATCTAAAGAAAAAGTATGATTATTTTAAATTTATAAACAATGATTTTGGGATGATCTCAATAATAATTATTTTTTTGTCACCCATATATATATATTTGTATTCAGGATTGGTTGGATCATAATTAAAGGATACATAAAATCATATATATAGCGGTTCATATTGATTTTTATGCATTACGAGGAATTTATTTGTTTCAATGTTTTAATTCATTTTTTATATTTTACATTTAAATTCATAAAAAAAAATTATGTCAATATTATATGAAATAGATTTATTTTTTATCTAATGTTCATCAGAATTATTGAGAAATTACTTCTATATTATTGGTTAATAACATTGATTCTTTTCATTAATCAATAGAATATTTTTTGTTTTTTTGTTTGTTATAAATTATCTTCAATGTTTTCCCATGATGTTTTCTAAAAGGGGTATAGTTATGCATGAATTATATTTGATATATGTAAAACATTTATGATGGATTGAGAAATTATACACTCTTACTACATGAGAAAGCACATGAGGGGAGATGTGGATCAATGTGAATTTTGATTTCATTAGGTACTTTTCCCAACATTGGTATGAATTAATTATAAATGATATTTTAAAATGTTTATAAAAACAAATATATATGAATTAAAAATCAATGCATAACATACATTACATGGTTGAACACAATGGACTAGTTTAATAAAAATACATAAGTGATATGTCTGTCAAAAAATATCTAACAATTCTTACTTGTTTTTAGGATTAAAAAAGTTCATCTATGGAAATGTTGTGCCAATATCACTTCCTTATTAAATCATTTAGGGAAAAATCACTTCCATCCTTGGATAGCGTCCCTAAAATTCCCTTATACCATTACGTAATATAATGTCTTCCTCGTTTTAATGACTTTAATGTACCATCTAAATCAAAAAACTTCCTGATTTATAATTGAATAATTAATATATGTGTATCATTATGATATTTATTGATAAATTTTATCATAGTATTATCCTCTATGTGCAATTAATTTTCCAGGTATATATCACCAATGTTTATTGATTATCCCATGTATGATTTCACCCATGTCCCATTTTTTTCCCTTGAGTAAATCACTAAATACATAGCTTCAACCAAGGGTAGTTCAACAACATAATTTCCATGAAAAAATTTACTATGTTCATCCATTTTGAACACATAGAGAAACTACTCTTTCATCTAGGTACTTCACCTATATCCTTCCCTTATATCAATAGTTTTTATCCTAACTCCAATTTAGTTTGGTTTTCCATATGTTATGGGAGAATAAGTAATCCTTACCTGACTACAATTATTTAAAAATTAGAGGATATACGTGGTGTTTGTTTGAAAAAAACACACTATCATACAACCATATATTTTTACCATATATTACTTCAATGTGGTACCATTACACAAAACCAGCGCTTGACTATATCTTTGAATGAAATATAGATTAAAATTAACATATTTCATGTACATTATAATTGTGGATAGAAATGTGGTTATTTCCTAATATATTATGAATAAAGACACCTCGTTTCTAGTAAATTATTTTTATACCTCCTTCTATCAATCTATTTACTTTCTAGAATAAAAATGCACAATTTTTTGGAAAGCACTAAAAACAACATTATTAAGAAGAACCATTCGGTCATCCATTTTTATATAACCTATCTCTCAAGGATTTAATACTCATATATGAATACATCAATGATATAAATTAAAACACAATATTCCATAAAAACATACTAATAAAACCATCCTATTAATATCTACCCCGTTGGGTTTGTTAGAAAAAGTATTGATATTTAAATATGCACAAAACAATTGGTTTAAACATATAATTTGAGAAAAAATACATTATTAATGTTAGTGTATATGAGAAGTTATCAGTGTATAAATTAATAGATCAAGACTTAATTTAAATTCCTATGTTGTGATTCATATCATTACATATTCCAAATCTCCCCCTTTCTTCAAATATAATATATATTTTTCTGTGGGTTATATCTACCATTATCTTCAACACTATAAAATTCCCATTATATTTTAAACACAACATCAACCATTCAAAATAAACCCACAATGAAAGAGAGATTACCAATTATGAAAAAACATGTATTGAAACATGTACAATGGGGTGAGGGGATAAAACCAAACATCCACATCCGGATGGTCATGGATTAACACCGAGGATTAGCTGAAGATTCCCAAATAGTAGTGTATGAAAATACTTTGTAATGATGTTTGAATAATGGTTATCAGTTAAAACATTATCCATAATGGAAATTAATAATTTATCAATTTCATTATAAATTTGATATCTATTCTCAATATACATGGTATGAGAATAGTTTATGGTTTTGACATGATCTTTATCACAGTCTTGATATCATATGAAATTATCATTTATTTCACTAATCATTGGATATCAAAAAAATTATTTATTCATACACCAAATATGAGTGAGAAACTTTTTCATTAAACAATATTATATCTCACATATTCACAATAAAATTAATTTCTATTTCTTAATCAACCATCTACCATTTGATTTCCGAATAAAAAATTATCCCCCAATTGCTGTCTTTTGGAATACCATATCTCATGTATAGTACACATAATAAAAATATGAAAATGTGTGAACACTTCATGTATTATATAATAAGGAAAAAATTGATAGTTCCTCGATTTTTCCTCATGATTTATTTAACTACAACATAATTTCATTTGTATTGACTCTTCTAGAATCATGTACCAAAAAATGTTAAAAAATAATATCTATATATATTATAGTTACCTGAATAAAGCATCAAAAAATAAATATATACAATGAGGGATCTATAGATTTCACATCCTCATGCTTCTAAATATTTTTAACAAATGAAAACAACTGTAGAAGGTTTATTTGAAACATTTATATTTAACATGCTCGAAATCAATCGAGGAAAATTTTCATGAGATATAATCCTATACTCCTTTTGTATCTGTTGTAGTCCCACCAAATATTTGAATTCATAGATAATGATCATTTTAAATTAAATTTTTATTTTGTTTGAATCATATTCAATTAATTTATTTATAGATCGACCATGACTGATTTCATCAGTACACACATACCCCATAATATTGTATTTCATTGATGTTTCCATATATAAATGATGGCCAACACCTACTAAGGATACAATTTTCATGGTTCCTACTATAGATTATAGAGATCATTATTAAATATTTAATCCTTTTGATCAATATTTAAAATTTCAAATAATATTCGTTATACATTATAAACTAGTAATTTTAGAACACCATTTATGAAATTTTTAATGAATTCCATCTAAAAAATATTGTTACCTGTTTCAATTTCAATATCTAAAAAGATCTAAATTCATATTAGATAGTAAATTAGTGAGAAAATTTATTCAAACACATTTCCATTAATATATTAATTTTCATTTAAAAAAAATACACTACTTGTTTCTAATCAAACCAAAATGATCATAGAATTGGTTTATGATGTACCACATTGTTTCATTTACATTTTGATATGCTTGTCTTTTAAAAACATCCTTGTGTAATTTTAATAAATTTTATTGAAATACTAATTTATTTTATTAATACATGATATACATATTTCTTCTATATCAATATATGTTATTAAAACATTTGATAAAATTGTTGCGTGATATATATTCATCATTTTCCTTTTATGTGTTAGGGAAATATTTCTTCAACTATGTTGGACGGTTATATAAATGTTCTATATCATCTCCTCTAACATGTAGATTATTATTCATCAATAATACATTTCTACTATAACTACACATCTTAGGATTCATAATTAAGATAAATCAGTACAGAATCAAAATAATATGTAAATTTTTTACTTTCACTTCATTTTCACAGAAAATATTCGGGTTTGTAACTTAAGAGTATATACCATATTCCTCAACAATATAATTGATGTAATTTATCAATAAAACATTCCTCATAATTATTTCTTAGCATAAGGCAGTTTTATTATTTGGTATGTTTTTATAAAAAACATACATCTAAAACATAACCATACTTTCCCTAATTTCCTTTTTTGTTTCTATTTGAACATATAATTCATGGGACATTATAATTTTCTAATCAGGGCTTCCATCAAAAACATATTTCATATGGTGTCCCCAAATATAAAGGGTTATGAAATACACATTTATGAGTTTAAAAAACACCTTGTACTACCTATTTCCCACAGTGGTGTTAAATGTATCATTTCATAAAAAAATTGTAGATAATTTTTTTATTATTCAGTTTCTTCTCACAATAACAATAATATAATAATTATTTATGAAATATGAATCTTCTTTATTTATTATGTATTCCATAATATATTTCTCAAAATATTTAATAGTATAATATATTCTATTTTATTATAGTAATGCATTAATTTTTGGCAATTTCCCATTTCCATTTTTTCTCAGATTTCTATTCATTTATCCCATGAATTATCTATTACATTAAGTAATAATTGATTTTGTCATTATACTATAATTATAAATGAAATGAATCAAATAATATCCACTACATTTCCCTCACATATTCATCATATCCAGAATTTAAATGTGAAATAAATAAAGAATATTAGATTCTTTCTTGTTCCCTAACTGATATGGATTAAATTTTTTTTCATATATATTATAATCATATGTATTTTCCTTTTATCTCTATATACATGTTATTTATACTATATAATCTATATTAGATATATATTTCATTCTATATTGGTGTATATGATTTAACATATGATGAAATAAGTTGTTTTCCAATGAGAGTATAAGGAGATTCAAATTTTTTTGAAAATCTTCAAGTGATAAATTATCATTAGATATAATTCCTCTCATATGGTTGATTATATATCTCTATTTCAAAATACAAACATTATAGTAAAATTTTAACTCATTAAATAATTCAAGATGTTTAATAACATAATTAAGGTTTTCCCGCTATTCTATCCAAATAATTGATTCAATTTTTTTAGATCCTCACACTGTAATATGGTATTTCCACTACCCTTGTCATTAAATGATTCATAATTACAAAAATCAATACTTATCTACAATAATAATTTATCTTTTTTATCGATAATCAAATTTATTATAATTTTTGTATGACTAACCAATATCAAGAGTCTTAGTAATGGTGTTCCTTATATCATTAAAATTATTTTCCCCAGATTATCCTCTCAATATTCTATATTTCCTTTCTTGATATTCGTGACTTATTTGATATATATGACAGTTTATAATCATTATATTTAGAAAGATAAGTATTTCCAAACTAATAATCTTTTTATAATGAAATATATATATATTAAATTATGTGATTCTATAACATTTCATATCATTATATTTTATCAAAAAATAATAATATTAATCAAAATTTATACTCTTTATATGGTCAATGGTTTTACACCCAATGTTACACAATTATGATAATACTCATAAAAATTATTTATTATATGTGATGAATTATATATTTTCAGTCTCTATTCTTAATCTGGGTCACATTTATATTGATATAACTCCATTTTTCAAGTAAAAGTAGGACATAGTGAGTCCATGGTAGTTAGAAAAATTCCCTATAAGGGAGGAAATTTAATTTCTCCATAAATCTCCTAATGTCCCAATTAATTTTAAAACATTGGTATTTTAGTGCGATAATATTTAAAGAATATAGTTTATTTTATATCTTATCAATTAATTTGATAAAAAATTTCCTTGTCTGACAAACTAGTGCATTAATATAGAAAATAGTAATGTCGTTATATTATGACCCTTTTTTATGATCTAATAATATTTATTTATTTTGATATTTTAACTTCTAAATTTCATCATTTACCACATCATTTGGAATTTTTCCATCATAAAAAATTTATGACTTATTCCATGTCTCTTTGGAATCTTTTTAATTGTTATCCATAAAGGAACCTCCTAAATATTATATTCATTTCCTCATTGATAGATTATATTTATAATTACATTTTTTTATTTCTAAATCAGCCTCTTCCTAATGATATTATACATTCTTAAATTGATCTATTAGACAAGAATTAATGTCTTAAATACAATGAGAACTATGAACATCAATATGAAATTAACAAATTATTTAGAATTTCCTTGACATCCAATATAATATTATAACAATTATTATAGTAGGTCAATCATTTCATTAAGGAGATACACATAATAAATATATTATTCAAGGTGACCATAATATTATTATTTTTCATTATTTGTAGATCATGTTATTTATGATCTCCATAATGTTCCACTTATGACTAACTACACCCTATATATGACTTCATTCATTAATTATAGGTCCTTCTGTTTAAAATATACTGATCAAGGAATATTCTTTATCTTTTTTTGAGTTTAGAATCAACTTATAAAATTTACTATTCATTTATATTTTTTAATAAAAAACCCCTTTCTATGAAACTTATTTCCAGGTAAATCCATGTTTTAATGTTTTTTTACTAGTGAAGATTCTTCACGGCCTCTATATAGATTCTAATTTACATTCTCCATCAAAAATTATTATTGGAAATATAGATAAAATATTTAAAATATTATCTCACCGAAAAATAGATAATGGTTGTTTGATTAATAATATTACCATTAACATATATATTTTTCTAGAAATAAGAGACGGATATGTTCTTCCTCAACATAATATTCGATATTTCCACATTCGAACATGCATAGGTTCTTCAGGAATTTTAATATACATAACTATTATTGAGGATACGAAACATGGATTTCATCACCCAACATCGTTTAATAAGGGTAATTACTTTGACATGGAAATTATACACGAGAAAATCATCTATTTTGTATATATATTATAAGAAATAAGTTATATTAAATTATTTTTGAAACTGGGAATTATTGGCCACCCATATCCATTTTTCTTCTATCATGGACTGCACTATTACAACACAAACTTCCTTATAATTCTGAGTCTAAAAACGATCTTCCATCCCAATAAATATAGGATGAAATATCATTCCATTCTTCCAAATTTTATAGTTTATCCCACATAAAGAGAAATTATTTTATAATTAAATGAATGCTCCATCACATGGAATTACTAGTCAAATATCCAATTCCAATTTAATACACTACTAAGAAACATTTTAGAACCCAAGACTCCCAGATAGATAATATGTAAATCAATGTGTCAAATTTTCAATTTGATTCATTAGGTTCATGTATCCACATTGGAAGGAATAAATTAAATCTGTTTTACTCAATCAAAAAACCCCTACAACCATATATGATAGAATTAAAATGAAGATGATATAAAATTTTACTTGGTTCACTATAAATATACACAGTAAATAGAATACACCAAATATATGGCTATCATATCATAATATACACTTAATTAATAATTATCATGGTTTATAAATTTTTTGGCCACAATCACTTGGTTCTAGGATCACTTCTGTTACAATTAATTATTGGATAGTGCACTACCTTCCTCACATCACTTTTATAAAATCTAGTATTCTTACATTATTATACGATTCCTTTTCATTACTAACAAAATGAATCAATAATATGAATATATATATATGTGTATGTGTGTTTATATATATATTTTTTATTGTGTGAATTTATTTATAATGGCTTCATTAATATTTTTTTGTCGTTGTATAAAAACATCCAAAATTTAATATTAAATGTATAGACGATGTCTTAGGTTATTAAAATTATATTATTTCAATGTCCCGTGCTTCACCCTATAATGAATTTTCCTAGGTTTACAATTACACACTAGTATACTTCACCATATCTCATGCCATTACAAATGTTTACATTGTTTATGTACATATCTTATCTAATGTGATGGGGTCCACTCAAAGAGTTATCCTCAGTCCACTCTGCTTTCTTCCAGTTACATATCCAAAGTCACTAATTATTCCAATGAATATAACTTATATATGATTTAATTAGGTTATGGGAGGGGATCCAATACTTATATCATAATTTTCATTATTCTTAAATGAATGGATAGTCAGGTATTTATTTGGAAACCACATACTATTGAGTTGACCTCTTTCATTATCAAATATTTTCATGACTCTGTCCATAGTTTCTCAGAGAAGGTTCTATATATTTATAAATTGGTAATATTACAATAATTTCACATAAATAAGGACCGAATAGTGTCGTAATTTTTGAGAACAAGATAAAAACATATTCTTTACATAAAAACATGAAAGAAAAAAATAACATTCCACCGCCATTGGAAACAACCATAAAATAAAAGATTATTCATTCAAGTTATTCATAATAATATTCGTCATTGCATATGGATGAAAAATAAATCATAATAATTGGGTGAGAACATATCATCAGTAATGGTATTTAGAAAAATATAAGTAATCATAATCATAACCAATAGGCTTGGTGAATAACTAAAAACACATTCCATTAAAAATAAATTTGAGAATAATATGTAATAAATTAAAGATGATTACATAAATCCATATTAATGATCAGTAGAAAATGAAACATATCAATGGATATTATAATATTCCAATAATCACATGTTTTTATCTATTATTTTAGTAATAATTAGGGAATTTATAATTTGGACATCTAAAATATATTTTCATGGCCTCATACAAGATGTCTGAAAATACATTCCTAAGGCCTTAGCCAAAATCCAATTATTTTTTGTATCATAAAACTTATCGATTTATTTTATGGATATAGAAATACCCACACATCACATTCAAATTCCAATTCATTCCACATATGAATTGTGAAAAACAAAATCTACATGAAGATATGAAATAATTTTTTCCCAATCAGTAGTCATAATCTTTAACCATTCTGAGTAGTACGGTAAATCGTATTTAGATAAAACATCAGAAATCAAAATAATCATAAAGAATTTAATAAAATATATTTTATAATAATTATAATAATTTAATCCCATATAATCACCACATTTTACAGGGGTGTTGAAATAGATGAAAATACTCTAGTAAAATCATTGAAGAATTCTTGATAGCAATACTCTTTTACATTGAAAAGAAGTGTTCCTATGGATTTTTTTGTATAAAACAATAAATTAAATAATATAGATTTTAAATTATGAATTTTATTTTAATAAAACTATTTTGTTTTTTAAAAAGAATATAGCGTGCACTGGTAAATAGGTTCGAAATCCATAAGTTCTCATTAATCGTGTTTGTATATCGTGAAATATTGAGAACATGGCCCTTTTAAAACATGTATTTTCAAAAATAAAAGATGAAAGAAATCATAATATTATATTTTGGAACATATTAAACGAATTAAGAAGATTTATATATAATAATTGAAGAATTATATTGGTTTATAATAGTGAAAATCACAACTTGAATGACAATGGAGGTTTGGCAGAAAACCTTTATCTTATATTTGAATGTGTTTTTAACATGATATTAACATCATGTATAATGAAATTGAATTAATTATTTAATTATTTAATAACCTTATAATCATGTAATTGTTTTATTATAATTTTATTAATTTCATTTACGTTTTTTTTGTTGATCTATATAATAAAATTTTACTTCTTAAGAGCATTAGTTTATTTTTTTTTTCATGATCGATATACTTATATATGAGTATAAGAGTTCATGTGAAAAGGGTAGAGTTATATAGAATTGAATTTTTGTGATATAAGTGAAAACAATAGGATTAAATATTTATATATTTCATTTGGTAATATGGCATAAGAATTCATTATTAGATAAGACATTTAGTAATAATCATTTACATTATTACGACTGATATCGATCGTGATGAATATATTTTATTTTAACATTTATTATTATGTAAATTTGATACCTATTAAAAATAAGAAATGTTTTAATACATATATTTTAGTCTTATTTAAAAATAACAAATATATCATTACATGAAATGTGTGATAAATTAAATAATGAAAATATGTCATCCATAAAGGTTGTAAATCGTCACCTCACAGATGATGATTTAATATTTGAATAAGAGAGATAGAGAATGTATTTGATGATGGATATAACATAAAAATGATATAGTTATTGTATATATATGATAATGGATATATCATGATCATTAGGATAGAGTATGTTAGGATAGAATAATAAAATAATGGAACACGAAAATAAATTAAAAGGAAATGAATGTGGATTTTACCACTTGAATACTAATCCATGAGAATAGCCTTAAGGGGATTTATTTGGGTTTTTTATGTACCAAGATCTTCATGTCATGTGGGTGGATATTGGGTAGTGAATTGGGAAAAAATTTGACATGTCTCAGATATTGTATATTGTGAGGAGAAGAGGGGGTGAGGGGTGTTTTTTGTAGTTGAAGATAGAATTAATTTCTCATTAGGTTGTTCACTATTTTATTATTTTTCTCAAGATAAGAAATAAAATAGAATCTTGAGGATATATATAGTAATACGTTAACTGGATTTTTTCCCATGTTTTTTACATAATCTATGACACATGGAATACTGTATGTAGATTATATTGTATTTATACTATAAATTATTGTATTTTACTATTCACTAAATTTTTTTGTACTATAGAAAAATACGAAATATTCATAGTAACCATTTTTCAATGTATTGAAATAAAAAAAGAACAAAATTTTATAAAAATAAATTTCTAAATATGAGAAATATAATTTTTAATTTAAATAATTATTTGCATGAATAATACTGTTTTTAATCGTAAAGACAATTTTTAAAATTGTTGAAATTTTGACAGTGTCATTTATAAATTATCATTAATTTATTTTAAAATATTATATTTTTTTATGAACAAATCATATAGAAAATATTATTCTTTTAAATACATTTATTAATTATAAACTTTTCATTATATATTTATTGCTTAAAAAATTACAAATTCTGAATTTTTACTTTTTAAAATATTCACATACTCTTACTACGATTTAAGTATACCATAAATTCTTGTATAACATGCCTAAATATTATTTATACAGTCATAGACGAAGACATAGTTTATTTGGCCGATTTACTATTCATATGGGTGATATTACTATTCATAAGGGTATATTAATTTTCCAACGAGTCAGGATACTATTCATTGAAAATTTACATTCATCCTAGTAGACACTAAAAATCATATAGATCCCATCCATGTATGTTATTTTTCAAAATTCAAAACAAAGAAGTGGAAAATTAAGTTTATTGGCCATGTTATAACTATCTAGTTAAATAACAATAATAATAATGTTTTGTTTTGTAGAGACATAGTGTTGTGTGCATTTAATTCTTTTTTTAATTTATTTTTTAATCCGTGGGGTATTACAAATATAATTTATATGTGATATACGTGTTCATGGAATAAATGAATAACAAGCTCTATGATATACAAACTACTTCACATGTCTTAAGTACTTGTATGTGGCATCTGAATGCCCCCCCCAAAATGATAATCCATATTTATTATTATAATATTCCAGTATTTTCTCTAGAATTTATTTTGGGCCCCCTTCGTTCAATCTATAAATATACTTTAGCTGTTTTAAAAATTTTGATGGCACATTATAGAAGCATTTTTAACAATCATCATTGATGCATAACTTTTTCTCCAAACAACTGATAATGTATTTAAAACACTTAGAATAACCTAAAATGGAATGAAAATAAAAAATATATATTTTGAAAAAAACAAAGAAGATATCACAGTGCTTCTATCATACATGCATGAGGACCGCATAAGATTTGTTTTTCAATTTTACTTTTGTAACATAACATTTGGTATATAAAGGGATATGGTTAGGATATAGGTATTTATATACCATAAAATATGACATAAGAAATTTTTGAATTTGAAATATATTTTTTATGATGGTATTGATTTTGGGGTAGATACATATTGTATGTATATAAATAATTATTGAATGAATTTGGATCTGAGCTGGTCTTATTAGTGGTTAATGAAATAAATTTACTGAAATAATCTAAAATAAAAATATATAATATCAAGGTGGTGATTTTTCTTTTTCATATTAATTGTGAATCTTGTCCATATTATTTTCAAATTGGTGTAGGTTGTTGCATAATGATCTATATGTATTTTATATAAATGATTCAACATTGGAGGAAATGTATTAGAAGAATATATTTCATTAGGTCCAGCATTGAATCATAAAATGGTATTTGGTAGTGTCTTTGACCATGATATTGAAATATTTCATGGAGGATGTGAAGACTAATTTTATTATTATGAAAGCTATCACGGTGAATAAGATCACATTGGTTATTATTCATTAGGTAGTAACTATTAAACAGTGGTGATTTCTTTTCATTGTGGAGTGTTGGTAGTTATTGATTCGAAATGGATTATTTCATTAAAATATTTTTAGAAGAGTTTGTTTCCACTATGATGATGGAGGAGAAGTTACATGAGTATATATTTCTTCAACAGTGTAGAATATGTTTGAATGATCTAAAAAATTGTTTTTCGTGACCTTATACAATTACCCAAACCAAATTTCATGTATGGAGTCCTTATAGGGGTATTTGGGGAGGATATGTGTCCTTATATTATTATTTAGGAATCATCATTCACATTCCTTATAAAAAATGAGGTTCTCTCTATGAAAAATTTATTTATTGGATGAATGAAATTTATAGTATGTCTTCATAGGGAATATATCATAAATCTATGAAGATTATCCTTATAGATCTATAATATTATATGTATTGGTGGTTTAAAATTTTAATAGAGGATACTCCATCATAGTAGTGTTCATTACAAATATTTTATAATGCCCATTATGAGGCTTCTTTTGGGAGATCAATTACAATGATATGTTCTTGTGATGTTTTTTTAAAAGTTAGTTATTATTCTCATCCATTCAAAGTGGTCATTGCAGGATAGGTGGTATTCATTCAACACGTACACATTTGTAGATTCCTTTGATATATTAACAAACATGATGCCAACAGATTTCATTCTAGTGAGTTATAATGGAGAAATCATGGGAATGTACTTTAACATCAATCATCCTAAAGAAGATTCCACTTATATATTACAAATGCTATTGGGGTATAATATTTTGGGGTAGATAGTTTCCCTTAGTGTAGTTATGTTTTCCAAATACGTATATGATCATATTAGTAAAATTAGTAATATTTTATAGATTTTCATTTTCATTTTTGATTCTATAGCTTCATATTAATCTCAATAACTTTAAAAGGTCCATTAATTGGTATTCATGGTTGATAGACTATTTGTGCCTTGGTTGTTGACAAAACTAGTTTGAGATTAATCTATACTACACGATGATTGATCTTAGTGTGAGATGATGACGGTGATGCATTTTTTATAAATGTATTCTTCTTAACGATATCTATATATATATATATATAACATTTTTCGAATATATTTCTTGTATATTATTGTTTTTGTTATCGATTTTTTATTCCAGAGATTTTTATTTTTTGACATTGATGTTCTGCCCATGATATTTAATGGAATTTGGGATAATCTAGTGCATTACATGTTCTTATAGACATTTTATTCATAGCTAAAAGAGTAAATGTTGTTATTTCTAGAGATTAATGTAGTGTTTTCTATTATAGTTTACTCATACTATGGATTTTATTATGATAGTGGTTTTTAAGAAATCCCTTTTACGAAATATTGAGTATGGGATAGATTTTTAACATATTTTTATAAACATTTTATGGTTTTTAATCAATTAAAACCTTCATCAATGTGTTAGGTGAGTATTAAAATTTATTTTTAATGAGTAATGTTCTCATTTATACATATGTGTCACCATTTTATGATTTTATGTTATTATAAAACAATGTTTACTGTTTTGTAGGATTTTTTTATATAGCACGATAATTTGAAAATGGTAATGATTAGGAAAAATTATACCATGCTTAGCATAAATGATTCTTTTAGCAGATGAATAAGGATATATAGTTTTTGAAGATTTATGTTTATGTAAATGTCATATAATAAGGGTGAATTGTGTGGTTATCAATATTATTTCAGTTTTCATTATAGTAACATCATGTTCAAAATGATGTTAATTAGTGACATGAACTACCCTAATTTATTCATGGGACCCATGTAGATTATATATATGTGTTCCCATATTAGTTCATGTTATTTTCATTGATAAAACTATTATGTAAACTATGACATTATATAACCATGCTGAGAATATGAGGACTATTCAATTTGAAATATTCTCCAATATAATTTTTTAAAAATTATATAACTATAAATTTTCTTTCTATGAAATATTTTTTTCATATAGTCTCTTCAAAGGGAGTGGAATTAAATAAATTTTTTATTGTTATTGTATTTCATTAAGATGTAAAAAAAATCATATTTTTTCTCAATAAACAATGACATAAATTAAAAATATATGATGTTTCTATCAAATTGGATTTTAAATTGATGTGCAGTTTGTAGTATCCATTAGCAAGGAACTATTCATTGAATGAACTAATTATCATCTAGAGTATTTTTACTACTTTAATCTTATTTTAATCATAACTCTAGTTTTTCAATATGTTGAATAATTATTCAGGTTTAATGTTTTCCTTAAATCTTATCATCTTGGATTTTTGTGTTATTTGATGGGGTATAAGGAAATGGTTTAATATGGGTCTAGTAAGTCATGTATCAACATATGAAACTATACTAGATAATATGTTAAGGTTACAGAAGTGATATTTATTTTGATTTTATAGTGAATATAAGTGGTGTGATAGTTAACTTTTGTTGTTTTAGATCATGGGGAAATGCAATGTTTTTAATAATGTGTTGAGGATGATTTCATGATTATATCATGTACATGACTTTTTTAGATATATGAATACTGATGGCAGAGGTTTTAGTTATTCCTATTTATGTGGTGGACAAATATGGAAGAGGACTATTAAATTATATGATGGTGTATTAATCCATGATATAGATAGTTGAATATTGGTAGTTTGGAGATCATGAGGATATATTTTGGAATGATTATATTATTTTTTGGGGTTTTATTATTTTACGGTCAAATGATGATCACCAAAAAATTCTACGTCATAAGAAGTTGTTTATTCTAAAAATTCTACATGAGTTATTTTTTCATGTGATAAATAGATCAAAAATGTTTATAAATCATAGAAGAACTATTTTATATAATGTCTTATGGATTTTATATTTATTCCCACAGAGAAAGATGATAGTGGAAATGATTCTACTGTAGTTTTGTTGTCATAGGATAATGTATATAATCATGTTTCTGATATTTTGTTTCATCTCGTTAATGTTACTATGTGGAAACTGAAGGATATTTATATGGCTTTCATCATCATGTTACATTGATATCAATGAGTAGGTTATTCCATTTGGGTGATCGTTAATCAGTATTTAAAGATAGATCATTTCATGGGGATTTATAAGTTGAGTGCTATATATTCCATGGATAGTCAATATATTTATGTGACATGGTTGTTTCATGTCATTTCAATGTATATTAGTTTAACTGGATCCTTGAAATATAATACTAGTATTATTATATTTTAAATAATAATAATTTCCCATATGATTTTATTATTTTAAATTTTTCTGTATTTTTTAGTTGTTGGAAGGAGAATTTGAGTGAACTCGCTATGAGTGATAATTTTGAGAAATTCTATAAGTGATCACAAAAATAATATGAATTAAAAATTGGATATTTTAGGAAGAGACAGGGAAAAATTACATTGATTGAAAATATATCAATGTCTATATGTGACTATGAGTGAAAATATGGATATTTTTAAAAGATAACCTGGGGAGCTTAATATGTTTGAAAATATGGAAGTGTATTCATGTTATAATGAGAAATGACCATGATTAAAAAAATTTAAATTTTTTTAGTTGTCCATGAAAACTATACATGAGATAAATTTTTGAAATGAATATATGATATTTTAAAAAATTACCATTATATGAAAATGTTTGGAATTTACCATGAGAAAATATGACATGAGAAAATAAACTATCCATTTAGACAAAATATACAGACACATGAAAAAAATATAATGACATAATGTTCCATATGTGCAGACCACATGAAAAATTTATGATTAAACAATGAAGAAAATAGTGTGAGTGCATCTTTAAAATTAGAAATTTATTGAACCTACTATATGATCTATACATAGCCACCTAATTCACTATCCAATTATAGTTTAAAAAAGAATCTTTTTTTATAAATAAATATTTATTTTAAAATAATTCATGAATGGTTTTCATGTTTATATTGGTTTAATTAATATATTAATATTTATTATTAATTTTTTAATATTATGTAATTTTATATTGAATATTTTCATAATAGATTAATTTTCTATTGTCTATGCTGATTTTTAACAAATATTTTACAGGGAATAGATAATCAAAAAATTAAAATTCATTTGAATTTGATTAGTTTATCTTTCATATCACATAGTTGTTTTCCAAGGGATAAAATTTTTATAATAGTTAATTATTAACACTGTATTAATAATTATAATGTGCTATCACTACATGTCTAGATTTTAATGGTATATAATGTCTATGTGGCTGACATGGGTATATTTTGCATTCATATTCAATGAATAAATATCATGAATCATTAGGTATGAAAATCATTAATGGGATTAATAAATTTAATAAATAAATAAAAAAGAGAACCTGATATTAGGTAATTAACATATCAATATCAAGTGATAAGATACTATGTATATTCATATAATTTATAAGTGGAATAAATATTAGCATTCAAATATTATTCTCAGTAGATATGAAATCATTAGACCATTTATTACTATAGAGTGATTGGAATCATTAACAATCTTCTTGGGAATCATTCATCTTATTTTGTGGTTATTATTTTTTTTTCAACTAAATTCTATCTATATAATTATTGATGGTTATACTACATATTAAATGTAGCTTATTCGGTTGTGAATCCCAATAATAATTCTTACATTGGGTTGTGCCTCAATGGAAAAAAGGAGGTTATGCAGGTTGTGCCTCCCCTTATAAAAATATTGTATTTATTTTTTAATATTCATCTATGTGGAAAAAAATATATTATTAGAGGGAATATGTGTAATCATAGTTTATTTAGATAAAAAATACCATATAAATTACATCGGTTCATATATTTTTATTTTCCCACAACATTAATGTAATTTTAACAGTCTTTCATAATATTAAATTAATTCCTAAAATATCCAATTAAAAACCTCTTCGATATTTTTTATATTGAATCCAGATATATTTTTGTTATTAGAGTAGGAACCCTATAATAATATATTTATTTTTCATGGGATAAATATTTTATCAATTAATTTTAATTGGGAAGATATCTATATAAAATTAATGGAAAAAACCCAAATGATGAATGTTTAACTATAATAAAACCATATTTCATGATAATGAGTTTGGCTAATGTAAATCATAGATGGAATAAGTCCTATAAAAAATAACATTAATTATTGTATAAGAATGGTAAAATAAAAAAATCAACCCAAATAATATTTGGAATCATCCATTTTAAATGACATGGTAAATAATTTTTGGAACAACAAATATATGAATATATTATATTGTGAAATATATGGGAATCTGTTAATCATGTTTTAAAAAGTAAAAAATGCACTTAAAATATAAAAAATTGTGCTCGTTATCCATCTTTTCTCAAATAGTCTGAATAGATCAACGTTCTTCATGTTCATAGTTGAACATCATGAATTTAAAATATATGAATATGAAACTATTAATATAATTATTCAATGTTTTACTATTAATATGAATTCTATGAGTTCTTTGGGAGATACCATTGAAAATCCAATTCAGTTGAATGAGTACTTATAGTACTTCCTATAAAGTGGCATGCACAAAATTAGTGATATATGATAGTATGAATTTAATGGAATATAAAATTTATGTGATTATTGGTTCATTATTAATATACAAGTAAAAAATTAAAAATATTTCTAAATAAGGTAGTGCAGAGAAGTATTGAATTTCTTATATATCAAATTTATCACCATGAACATTGGATTCTATGTTACATAATAGTGAAAAGATTTATATAACCAATTTTTTAAATAGTATATATAGGAGGAATAATTTATACTCAATAAGATCTAAACATTACCAATACATGACTGATAATAAGAAGAAATATATTTCAAATATTACTTGTAATGATGCCCAAGATGTATTTTTTATTACTATATAATGTAATTTCACTTAAATCGTAATTTACAATTACTAAATATGGTAAATAATGGGAATAAATACAATAAGGAAAATAAGGAAATGGTATCTTTATGGAGTTGCAAAGAATATTTATGTACTACCTATGAATAATGTTATAAAAATGTCTTGAAAAAAATATTCTTAATGGAATCAAGAAAAAGATTTTACTTATATAAATAACTTGAATTAGATTAAAAATAACCTACAATTGAATAATTACATGAAGTGGTTCATAGACATGATATTATTTTTAAATCATATCATAGGTTTAAATAATATCCAAAAGAGTTAAAATGATGTAGTACTTATGGGAAATCAAAATCTAATGAAATTTATATATGTATTATTAAAATATAAAAATTAAGATGTGAAATTATTATGTATAAAATATAAAATAATAATGAAAAACTTAAAAACCATTTTAAAAAATTGATAAAATTTGGAGTGATATTTATTTCATGTCAGTGTTTCATGAATCATAAATATGGGCTTCAATATTTTTAATTGAGAATGAAAAAATAATTATTAATGTTGTCATTTTGAATTTAGATTTTCCATTTATGTACAATGTATTGAAATTATTTCAAACGGATTTCAAACCCACATTCATAAATAGTCAAATTTCATATTAGTTATGTGTTATATATCACATTTTATTTATTTATTTTAAATTGTTCTCATCATGTTTATATAAGCTTGACGTCTTTATACGTGTTTTAAAAAAATCGTTGGGCATGGTATGAATGGATATCTATTTTTATTTTAAAAACTGTGTTTAAATTGTGAATTGTTGGTCTTAATTTTTTATCGTTCAAATATTTGATGATATAATTATTGTGAAAATTTATATAGACTATTCAGTTTTTCGATAACCATTTCAAAAGAATGATATTTTTTTTCATATTTTATTACGTCTGAATAATATATTAGTTAAGGTGGGATTTAATTTTTTCCTTATTATAAAAATATTTCAACTAAATGATTATAATTTTCATAATCAGCACAACAATGAAAATAATATTTTAAAAAATTTGGATATTATTATATTTAAGGTGAATTTTCATATATAATTACTACTTGAGAGTTATATTTAGATATATAAAGAGTATTTCTTGATATTGAAATATTTATTGTCATGATAATAACAAATTTTATGAAAATAATTCTAGGAATGAATTTATTTTATATGTTTTTATGTGTTTAGGAATACCTAATGAGCCTAATATAATAAACATCAAATATATCAATTTAATTATAATCTATGTTAAAATTCCATTCAATCATCCTTTATTTTATAGTTTTATAATGAAACTATAATTTTACATGGAATTGGGATAATTATTTTGGAAGATGTATTAATGAATGAAAAAGAACATTAGGAATTTGTCCTTCACATGGAAAATAATTAGTTTTCTGTATTATATTAAACAAAATTAAATTCCCCTTTCATCAACTAAATCTGAATATATTTATAATTTATCATGTTTATCTCAATTATTTTGCATTATGAATACATTTTTTGATATCAATTTTTTTTATGAATCTGATTTTCTATTAAAATAATATTACAAAATCATAATTAAAAAAATGTATTAAAAAATTCATGGAATAATCACATTGATATTAATTTTAATTTCATTAGATATCATGTTCAAATAAAAAATTTGCATTACATTTTTATTTCATTATAAAATTTGTTTTCAAATATATTTTCCAAGTCTGTTGAAAAAATTAATTACGATAAAATAAATATGAAATAGGGAATGAATGATATTATATAATACAATGTATACAGAGGTGGATTTTTTAAAAAACATTTGATCTAAAATAATACATATTTCACATAAAGAATCATTTTATGTTGAATTTATTCGGTTATGTTATCACACTAGCATGATCTTAAAGAATTATTTTCTATTTACATGATATGTTTTCATTTATCCATAAGGCTGATATAATCCACAAGAATTTTTTTAGACTCAAGACACTTATTTTAATGGTAAGTTAATTCAAGTTTTGTGTTTCATATAACATTAAATTAATTAGATTCATTCTAAATAATAAACTAGGGGGTGTTTTCCATGTTCCATTTATATCGATAGTTTCTTCTTGAGTAAATATTTTAAATCATAGGGGAATAATCATTAAGTGAAACGTAAATTAGATGAATTTGAAAATGGATAGAATATTGTGAATATTTTAGTAATTATGAAATTTAAAAGGTTGGGGGGTATTGTGGAATTGGATCCTATATCGAAATTATTATTATTTTTAAAAATATCTATATTTCTAATTTTTGAAAATATTTGTCTATTTTGAGACTTTACAGAATTTATTCAGTGTATGTAAGTGACCTTTATGGACCTACCCATGAGTGAAAATTTAGAAAATAATGAAAATTACAATGATAATTAATCGCGTGTGAAAATTTGGAATTTTCTCAAATTGGCATTGTGGAATTGGAATGATTGAGATTTAAAAAATATCTTCAATGAACTATTAGAACTATTCTTGAGAATTTTTTTTGAAATGTCTGTAATTGACTAGGAAAATTCTCCTTGAGTTAAAATTTGGAAATTTCTATAATGGACTCTGAGAACTAACCATTAGTGATAATTTTTCATTGTCTAGAGGTGAAAATTAGAACTAATAATCATCAGAAATATAGTAAATTATAAAGATTACTATGAGAACTAACTACAATAAGAAATTGTACTAACCATAGAAAAAGAATCTATTGACCAAAATAATAAAGTATGAACCACATTAAAATAATGTACTGAATATACAGAATTAGTTTGACGTAATCAATAAAATAAAGTCAGTGAATATTGAAATTGGGAGACGTTTTGAATATAACTTATGACTCATCTATTGTTACATAACTTGGTTTCAAATTTAATCTCAAAACATGGTATGTTTTATTTAGATAATTTATATATAGAATAACTATATGTTTGTTTCGAATGATTATATAGGAATAATTATTCTGTAAATATTTATTAATAATTCAAAAATGAAGGAATTCTATTTGGATATTTTTTATAAAAAATAAAATCTTTTCACATGGGTTGATGAATAATCTCAGTGTCTCAGGAAAACACATCTTCCAAATTATATTGATTATAATATGAATAGATTATTTTTCATACATTATGGGGGTTTTCTAAAGGTCTGTAATGTTGGTTATAATACAATATTAGTAGTTTATTAATAATCATAACATTGTACTAGTTTAAAACAAACATTTAATGTGAATTAATTTAAATGTGACCCACGTGGTTATATTTTTCGAACAAATTCAATTAACATATATTTTACATTATTTGGAATGATAATCTTTAATGAGTTTCAACGTAATAATCATAAATGAAAACAACAAGTTCAAATATAGTGTTCAATAGATCATTCCATTAGAAATGTGGGTAAGGATATTGGTAATATATAAATTTACAACATACATTGGAATTAGAATACTACTATAAATAATACTGAAAACTCTTTATCGATCTATGGTCATAAATGATATGCTCCCTTGACACATGGATTGTGAATCATTCATCTAGTTTTGCAATGTTACTTTATTCTATTCATTTTCAAAGTGAATAATTGTAAAGTGTTATAATAACTATTAAAATGAAGGTAATTATGTTATAAATCCCAACAAAAATTATATAATTGGGTTATGACTCTAATGAGAAAAGTTATACCCATCAGTTTGTGCCGAGAGTTTGAAAAAATTAGGATTATATTAGGTTGATGAACCCATTTGGAAATGGTTTGTAATTCGTTTGTGACTTCATTTCGGACAAAGTGTTTGTATGATTATAATATAGGCATAATAATTGTTTCTATTTCTCATGATTTTTTATATTTGTGAGGAATAATGTTGGATCATTTACATTTGAACTACTATAAGAATCTTATGTTTTCATTTTTTTTTATTTAAGTACATTACTAATATTATTTTTATATTACAGAATAATATTAATTTTTTTAATGGAAAATCAACCCTAACCGTCTCGGAAAATATTCAATCTTATAGTTAGTCCAATATTATATCCTATGTTTAGGATCCTCATATTATATCATGAGTTTGAGTAATATTTAAACAATCATTTTTCATTAATATATTAATTACCATGATTTTCCAACTTTTAAAGGATGGATATATAAAGATGATTAGTTATAAATTAGATCACATGTTTTGAGAATGTGTCAATATTATTTAGGATTATAGGTACTCACAAACTACTTTTTGATTTTTTTATGACAACAACTATCACTCATTCATTTTCTTGACGGTGTTCAAAGCAATTTTCACATGATGAATTAGAACATTGTTGTGGTGGATTGGGGCTTGAGAGTCATTTTTCATTGGACTGGATTTCAAGAAATGATTGATCAGGCTGGTATTATTTAGTGGATTATAGAAAAAAGAAGTTAATTAATATTAGATTTGTTATTTGGATATGATTAGGATATCTATATAGTATTAGGATAAAGACCATGTTTCTTAATGGTTTCCTCTCATCATAAGACATACATGTTTTTTCTGTTCAATCCATATTACCCCTATTTTTTCTTTAGTAAATGTGTTGCTGTTTTTTGTTAATGTACCTTATCAGTTATCCTATAATCTATAATAAATCAAACAAATATTTTTTTAATGAGTAAAAAATTCATAAATATGTTCATGATGATTCCCATGTCAATAATTATGGATTTAAAAATATAGTTGATCATTAAATATTCATAGTGTGTCTTGTTAGGATTTAGGATTCTTAGGAGAAAGCGTTTGGTGGGTATGTTATTAACATGGTTTCATTCTTATTGAGGATTCATATAATGTTGGAGTGTGCGCGAGATTATGTATTGAAATTATTTCACAGAATATAAATTCATTATGAAATTTGATTCAATTTTTTAATCGTTTATTTAATGTATAATTTTTTTCATTGAACCATTTGTTTGGTTTCATATATCTATGAATATGTTTATTACTCTTATTTGAGATATATCTCCCAAGGATATTTAATTTTTTATTTTTTATCTTAATATATAAATTATTTTGATAATAAAATTAAATGATCAATTTTAGAGGTTTTTAATGTATTTTTATTATTATTCCAGACTATTAAAATTTATCTACCAAATTTTGCATCTTTCAAGTGGGTTATTTTGGGTGATTCAGAAGTGATATAAATCCTTTTTTAATATTAGGACTTGTGCTGACAAATTTTTGAAGGGTTAGTCCATAATAGAGGTTGTAGTTTTATTTTTTTAACACCCCAAAATTTCATTGTATGTTTTTTTCTTTAAATTCAATAGCTTTCACCTCACACAACACAGAGTTCAAGAGCACGCCGACTTACTAAAGTAGCCGTTAAAAAAAAGTTATGAATATTATTAACTGAATTTTGAATTATATATATTCCATATAATTTTAACATCTAAATTTTGTGTTTCATAGACATAATATAAATACAAATTCATTTTTTTGGATCAGGGAATTATTTTGCAAAAAAATGAAATTTTGCCTCCTTTTAATTGTAAACCACATTTAAATACAATATTTGACACTTTTATATATTTAATTTGAGAAAACAAACTTCTTATCAAGATCCAGGACATAAAATTTAGTCTTGGTAAATTTTTTTTGTTTTTCTGATAACTTTCATTTTGGGTGAATAGTGAAAAAATACTAAATTTTAATTAAAAAGAACTTTTTAAATTGAAATAATTGATAGTGTTAAATTATACATTTGAATGTTTTGGATGTCTAATAATAATTAATTTTTACCATTTAATCAAATTTTGATAATTGGAATTAATTTCACTTTGAAATTATACATATATAAATGTCAATCGTTTGATAGTTATTGTTTCTTAAAAACACACTATTTGTTTTGACAACATGAATTAATTTTAAATTAATTAACAAAACTTCTAGGTTTTGAATTTGGTAAAATATAAATCATTTTTGAATTTGGAATATCAAATATACTAAGGTTGATGTTTTTGTGTTTTTCTGAAAAAACATCAATTTTGGATGAATAGTAAAACCACTTAGTAGTAGTTTACAAACTGACTTTTTCATTTAAATGGAATTTTACCGCTTCTGTTAATTGAAATTTAAAATTTCAACATATATAGTTTTTATTAGTAGCTAAAATATGGTTGAATAAGATGAAAATAATTTTTGTTCAATAGTAACTTTTGAGTTTTATTTATCACGGTTAATGATAAATATGGTAATTTAAGTAAAAAAGAATATTATAATAACACAAAATTACCTTAAAACTTGTCCAAAAATCATTTTAAGAGTCATGGCCGACCATGGGCATCGTTCGGTAAATTTTGGAACCCCATGAAGCCACTTATGAATGATAATGACAATTTATTTTAATTAACTTAAAGTAAATACAAAATGAGTTTAACAAATATCTTTTAGTATATGAATTTTTACATGGGGGTATATAAGCCATATTTTTTACTATAAAAAATTATTGAAAATATAAAGAGATTTCCTATATTATTTTAATTATTTTATAATTTTTAGACATCAAATAAATTAAATTATTATGCGACAATAATAATTTAGTAATTAACTCATTAGTAATGATTTAAATAAATATGATTATTAATATTAAAATAATATCCAAAACCTATCCAATTCTTATTGGATGATTTTATTTCTACCAATTTTCATTTTATCTAAGTCTTTAATTAGTTTGGGACATTTTGAAACCGAATAACACTATATAGTAAAATAATATGTTCACTAATACCTAAAGTTCCCATCCTCACCCTTATAAAAGGACACCACTTCTATCCCAATCCAGACACCTCTCAAGCCCCTTAGATCATCTAATACCTGCCCAAATAATCCCTCAATATCCCCCTATTCCTCTTAGTAGACTCACCTTAGGCAGAAGGAACTTCAAGAAATAATTTTGGTTCAAACCAAAAGAAGTCACCCAATTTAAAGGTAACACTTTCTCTTAAATTCCTATGTTTTATATTGTATTATTTTACTTCTCCAAACCCCTAAACTATTTTTATTCCGTTTTTATTAAATAAAAATTATACTCAATATACTAGGATGTTTTTATTATAATTATTTAATCAACACTTACACACACCTCCATCTAATGGGTGAAGAACATACAATTTCTGTGGAATGAAAACTAACGCCTCATGAAATGATGTTTATTCGATTATCTCATACCGCCACTCATGGTGGCCATTATGATAAAATTGTATTTATATATTATATATATATTATGTTTATTTTTTATTTATGATTATGTATATTCCATTTATATCATTAACTTATGTTTTCAATTATGGGTAAAACATGATAATTTCATTTGACGAAGTGCGGAAAACCGCCCCCTCAAAATGATATGACTCGTTAATTTCTTACGATTGATGTATAAATGATGGATTTAATGATATTATATATTATATTATACTATAATTATAATATACCTTTGTACCATTACGTTTTAATTCCATTAAAATGCAAATAGAAATGGATGTAGCGTTCATGCATACGTACGGCTTACCGTCTCCCTAAACGGTACATTTCATTTCATATCTCCAAATGTTATGTAATGTTATAAATACATATATATAGTGAAAATATAATATATAATATATCTAAATAATTTATATCATTCTGGAGATAATGGACTTTTGAACCCATGGATAAATTGTAATTATAACAAGTTAATTTTTTACAAATGATCCGATCATCGATAAAATACCCAATATAAACTCAAATAATTAACTATTTTTTATAGAAAGGTAATATGTGATATAAATGAAATAAAAAACCCGAACAATTTTCATAATCAATTATAAATTAACTTTTTATTATTATTCAGGATGAAAAAGGAACATAAAAGTCAAGTTGGACTTGAGGTAAAGGGTTTCTAATCTCACTTTTAATTCCCTGAGATTTCCATTGTTTTCCACTTATTTATTGCATGTGGTGTATTGTGTTATGCCATTTGATATATATTATCATTATTATCTTTATTTACATGTTATTCTGTTATTCATTTGGTGTTCATCAACATTTTTCATATGAATTGATTGATTGAAATGAATTAAAAGTTTTTTATCTCAATTTTATTCCTATGAGATTTATACTATATTGGACACTATTTCCTTTTGTGTGGAGTATATTCTAAACCAGATTGTATTATTTTTTTAATATAATTTAATTTATCGATATTTAAATTTTCATTGTATGATACTTCTTTCATGGGGTGTATGTTTCATAAGTTATGAAATTGGAAAAGTAATTTCAAATTTCAATTTCCACACATTGAGGTTTACAAATAATTCATTGATTATTTTACTCCATGATTATTTGTGGAATAACTATTTATTATTTGTGTAGTATTTTACACTCCCATATCTTTGAATATACATTTTATAAAAATAATCACTCCATTGATAAATTATCAAGTCATCGATATGAACTTGATAAGAGTAATTTTAACTCAATCTCTATTTATTGAGTTATACATCCAACTCAGTGGTGTTTTTTTACAAAAATATGTGTGAATGTCCTATGATTGATTTTTAATGAATATCAAATCATATTGAGTTAATTTAAATTTTTCACACATAATTATGTCATTGATTTATCCTTAACCTAAGGATACAGTCTTTATAAGATATTTCACCTCAATTTATGTTTCATTGAGACTTTGTTGTTGTTATACACCAATTCACATTTATATGGTGTATATAATGTACCTTGACATAGTATATTCTGAATAAGTATATTACCATGATATTATAATTTTTTTTATTACCTCAATGTTTTTAATTCATGTTTCTATCTTTTTATTAGGAACTCTAACTAAAATATCATTTTATATTTTTTTTATGTTTTATTGTTCTAAAAAATTATCATTAATTTCAATGTTTTAAAAATAGTTGTAAGGATTAATTTAATGGAAATTAATGTTTTAAAAATAAAATTTATTTTAAAAGTTTCAATTTGGAATGGGACACTTTGACACAAAAATTAATTTTAAACGGCTTCATGATAAATAGTGAGACTTTTAAATGTTTTCAAGAAGAAGGGGGATATTTCTCTCAAATAGTTTTGATGATTATTTTCATCTATGTCAATATAATTCATTATTATATATTTAGGTTGATCTATTATAAAAAATTATTATGTATTGTATTGAATGAGTAATGTTTTAATTTGGATGTGCCATATTTATACCATTCAAGTTTTGTGGTCAAAATATTGACATATCATATGCTAGTTTCAATACGAATGATCAGATTATGTTTCAACCTTTTAATATGAGGAATGAATTGGACATAGTATGTGACAGGTGGATCCCACAATAGCTCCTCGATGCATCGGTAGGTCTAACGAGACAAACTACTATCATGGCATAATGCGTTGACAAAATATTATTTCCAATATTGGCACAAGGCCTTGACTATGTTGTTATGAAAGTCTAGAATTATGCATTCCATCATTATGAAAGTTTCTATTGATATTGCATTAGAGTATTCGACTAGTAGAATATCCATGTGAGTATGTAAATGGGATTACATTTGATTTTTTCCAAATTATGATTATTTTTATGTTTTAAAGGCCTTTGTTTTATTTTAATACGTTGCCATAAATGTTTAGGCTTATTTATAAAAGTTTTTGCTATATTGTTATCTTTACTAATCATCTGAGATCACCCCTTTCTATGTTTTATTTTTCCTAGGATGTGAAAAAGTATATTATGACTGACCTAGTGGGATAGTCTATGGGATCTCAGTTTTCTCTATGGAAAAAATGTTTTTGTAGTATTCCATTTTATGTTGTAATGTAAATATTCTGAATGTATTTAGTATTTCCAAGGCTGATAAACCAGTCGGTCGTTTGAGACTTGATCATTTGTGATAATGCCAATGATACGTACTAACACTCTGACTCTGGGTTCCTGGGGACCGAGAGTTATAGTTTGTATCATAGGATGTTTAGTACAAACCTTGGAATCTAGATTTAGATAACCTCTTATTAGATCACATATCCCTAATATAGACATTGAGGATTAGTATAGAAGAACATCCTAAATTTTTTTATTGAAGATATTTTATGAGTTTTCCAAGGAATGCATCCATGTCTAGATATGATCAGGTAGAGGAGGCCCTAAATAGATGTAACTAGCAGTAAAACCCGAAAAAATTTCGTTGAGCTAGAATAGAACGGGAACTGGTGCACGACAATGGGCCCTGCTGCACTCTTGGTTACGAAACTCCTAGAGGTAATTCTTAGGATAATTTGTAATTTTTTTACAAACCAATTTGATGGATTTTAATATAAGAAGAGAATAAATAATCGTCATTAATTGTATGGTGATTCATATTTAAAATAAGGTGTAATGATATTCACTAAATGATTTTATTACTCACACTATGCTTTCTTATGTTAGTCAATTTTTGGATTCCAAGTAAGTCATAGTAACATTGAACATGATCTACAATGTGGAAACAACGGATTCAATGAGCAACAGAATGGAATGCTGACATGTCTAAAAGATATCGTGTTCATGTGGATCAGTTTTCCCAAAAATGATCAGAAACATATATTTTAACCAACTCTTAGACTCAACAAAGAAGTGATAGGTGGTGAATGATAAGATCTGAAGTAGTGGATACCATAGAGAAAAGAATGATCAATTTACATCATGCAATAAATGTGGAAGGAGACACCTAGGGAAGTGTCTTAATGGAAAAAAATAATGCTTTATTTGTGGGAAATAATTACATAAAGTAATTAATTGACAAGGAAAAATCAAAAGTAATATGGAAGAAAATAAAAAATGATCCCAAGAATCCATTTACATTCATGTAGCATAAATTTAGGGGACATGGGAATTAACTAAGTGAATTCCCTATTCTATAAGATAACCACTTGGTCAAGGAATAAACTATTTGGTAATAAATGAATGGTGAAATTATTAAAAGTATTAGTGCTCTTTTTTGATGGGATTACTTTGGAAAACTTTTCACATATGTGTAACTTTGTAGTTTATTATGTGAAAATGATATTTTAGGAAGAATTGGGTTTTTTAATATTTATATAGTTCTAAATATCCATTTGGGTTAACATGATCCTTGAATTTGAGGAAATTACATATTCTTAAAATTTGGGATGAAAATGTGAGGTATGAGAAATAATTTGTAGTGAAATTATGTTATAGTTCTTTTGAGGAATTTATCTAATTTTTTGAACATTGTAAAATATAGTTTTTGAAAATGGAAAACATGAAGACCGTGTGACAACCTGTCACATCTGACAAAGCTATAGAAATCGAACCCAAAACCATATTGCAATTGGGATTTGTCACATACCACTGGATTACATGAAGTCCGTGGTTAGTGTGACGAAATATTTTTAGTTAAATGATTTAATTGATCAATAATATGTTGATTTGGGATCTTATGTCTTTTCAAATGGATATCCTTAGTATAAGAAAATGATTTGGTGATTAAGTGATAAATGTTATTTTGGAATACCTTCGTTCTATTGGGAATAATATTTGCCTATGGAAAATAGAATACTATAGGCTTTCATTTGGGGAGTAATTGTGGTGTTTTACCTATGTTTTTTTTGTGTATTTATAGCGATTTGGGTTATTTATGTAAATGATTAACCTATCATAGAGAATATTTGATAATGTTAATTAATTTTAAGTATGTGACTTTAAGAGTAGTCAATATTATTTGGAAATGCAATTTAATATGGAAAACTACATAAGCAAATTATTCTATGTTTTGGGTTTTAATATAAGTTTTGATTATATTAAAATATTTTATTGACAATTTTTTATTGAATGGAATTTATTGAACATTCGTTATTATTGTTTTAATTTTATAAATTATGATTAGTATTTCTTTCTCTAATGTATTATACATTTTTGGGATCATCTGATCTTTTATTAACCATTTTGGTTTTTTATCTCCAAAGACAAGGTAAATATATATAGTTTATCCTTTGTAGATTATATGATTCAAGCTCTTCAGGTGTGACCATGTCATCATGAAAACTCATCATTCTAAAAAAGTGAGTTAGTGGTAGAAATTATTTATTGAATGAAACTCTAGATAATAAGTAAATATATCCCATTATATTCTTAGTCAATGTCAAACATAAATTCCTCAACTTTATGAAATGGAACATAAAACAAAAAAATGTTATTCGTTTACTTTTCTTACTAGGAAACAAATGATAGTTTATCCCATCACACGTTTGTGGTTTTCATGATGTAAACTATCTCCTGATCTTGATTTATATCACTCTCCACCAAAAATTGACACATATTTTATATTCCATATCTATGTTTTTTACATAGAATCCTAGTATGGGTTATCTGTGGTGACCTTTGTACATCCCTTTATTTCTTTTAAAGAGATCTTTTATATAGACTCTTTTTCCGATGTGGAAAATTCAATGAAGTTCACAATCTCAATTTTAAAATTGAATGGACACAATTTCCAAATGGGGGGAAGTATTTAATACCCCAAGATTTCATATTAAGTTATTTTCTTTAAATTCAATAAATTTCACCTCACACAACACCGAGTTCGAGCATATGAAGACTTACCAAACTAGCAGTTCAAAAGCAGTTATGAATAGTATTAACTGAATTTTGAATTACATATATTCCATATAATTTCAACATCTTTATTATGTGTTTCATAGAAATAATATAAGAATAAATTCATTTTTTCGGATAAAGTAATTATTTTTTAAAAAATGTTAATTTCCCATCTCTTAATGGTAAACCCCTTTTAAATCCAATATTTCACAGTTTTATATATTCAATTTGACAAAATAAACTTCTTTTCTAGAATTGGGACATATAAATTTAGTCTCGATTTATTTTTGGTGTTTTCTGATAACATTCATTTTAGGGTGAATAATGAGAAAAATACTAAATTTTAATTGAAATCAATTTTATTAATTAAAATAATTTTTTGTGTTTAATTATACATTTTAATGGTTTGGAAGTATAATTAGATTACATTTTTTCCATTTAATATAGTTTTGTTAATTGAAATTAATTTCACATTAAAATTATACATAATCAACTGTCAATCTTTTAATAGTTATTGTTTCTTAAAAACATGCTATTTGTTTTGACAAATAGAATTAATTTTAAATTAATTAATACAACATATATGATTTGAAATTTTTCAAATAGACATAATTTTTGAATTCTCAATATCAAATATATCTTAGTCTGAAGTTATGATGTATTTATGAAAAATATTAATTATTGATGAATTGTAAAACCACTTAGTAGTAGTTTAAAAACTAACTTTTTCAATTAAATGTAATTTTACCACTTCTGTGAATTGAATTTCAGAAATCCAACATATATTTTAGTTCTTAGTAAGTCAAATGGGGCTCAATATGATGAAATTAATTTTTGGCGAATCGTAACTTTGGACTTTTATTTACCGTGGTTAAAGGTAAATAATGTAATACAAGGTAAAAAGAATATTATAATAATACACAATTACCTTAAATCTTGTCCTAACCATATTGGATGATTCATGGACAACAATGGTAATCCTTGGGTCGGCATTGGGACCCCATGAAGCCACTTAATAATGATAATGACACTTTAATTTAAATAACCTAAAGTAAATACAAAATGACATTAACAAATATCTATTAGTATATCAATTTTTACATGGGGTTATATAAGTCATATTTATGACTATATATAATGAATGAAAATATAGAAAGAATTCTTAAATTATGGTAATTTTTTTTAAAATTTATATACATCAAATAAATAATATTATTTATGACACAATAATGATGTTGTATTTACCTAATTAGTAATGATTTAAATAAATATGATTATTAATATTAAACTAATATCCAAAACCTTTCCGATTCTTATTGGATGATTTTATTTAGATCATGTGTCATCTTATATTCGATTTTAATTATTTTTTGACCTTTAAAAACCGAATAACACTATATAATAAAATAATATTTTCACACTTTCCTAAAGAGCGCCTCCTCCACCTTAAAAAATGACGCCACTTCTAACCCAATCCGCACACCTCTCAAGCCCCATGGATTGTCCACCCCCTACCCAAGTAATCTCTAAATATCCCCTTATTCCTCTTAGAAGCATTACATTAGGCAGAAGGTACTTTAAGTAGTCCTTTTGGTTCAAACCAATAGAAGTTACCAAAATAAAAGCTAAAACTTTCTCTTAAATTCGTTTGTTTTATTATGTTTTATTTTACTTCTAAAAACTCCTAAACTCTTTTTATTCCTTTATTTTCTAGAAATATCAGTATACAAAATATAATAGGCGTTTTTTATGAGAATTATTTGAACTACACTTACACACACCTCCATCTAATGGGTGAAAAACATATTGTTTCTGTGGATGGAAAACTAACACCTCATGAAACGATGATTGTTCGATTATCTCCTACCGCCTCTCATAGTGGTGATTAATATGAAACTGTATTTAAATTATATATATATATATATATTCGGTTTATGTATTTTTTATGAATCTATATTTTTATTTATATAAATAATTTATGGTTTCCATTATGGGAAAAATGTTATAATTTCATTTAAAGAATTGCGGACTACCACACCCTCAAAATGATATGATGCGTTAATGCCTTACGTTGGATGTATACAGGATGTATTTGATGATATAATATATTATATTATACTATAACTATAATATAACTATGTATCATTATGTTTTATGTTCATTAAAATACAAAATAGATATGGAAGTTGCGTTCATGCGTACGTACGACATACCATATCCATGAACTGTACATTTCATTTCTTATCTCCAAATGTAATGAATTGTTATATAAACATATATATAATAGATATATAATATATATATATATGTGATATCTAAATCATTTATTTATTTTTGTAGATAATGGACTTTTGACCACACGGAAAAATTTTAATTATAAAAAGTTCATTTTTGAATCATGTTCCGAACATCGATAAAAAATCCAATATGAACTCAAATAATTAAATATTTGTTATAGAAAGGTTATAAGTGATATAAAATGAATAATAAACTTGAAAAAATTTCATAATCATGTAGAAATTAAATTATGTTTTATATTCAGGAAGAACAAGGAACATACAAGACAAGTCGGACTTGATGAAAGGGGTTTCTTATCTCACTTTTAATTCCGTGAGATTTCCATTGTACGCAACTTATTTATTGCAAGTTGTGTATTTTGTACATCCATTTAATATATATTATCGTGATTGTATTTATATTCATGGTATTATGTGATTCATTTGGTGGTTATCAACATTTTTCATACAACTCGATTTATTCCAATGATGTAATGGTTTTTTATCTCACATTTATTCACATGAGATTCATGAAATATTAGATTATATTTCCTTTTCTTTATAGTATGTACATCCCTTGAATGCATTCTTTTTGTAATATAATTTATTTTATCAGTATTTAGATTTTCATTGTAAGATAATTCTTTCATGGGGTGTATGTTTCATAAGTTATAAAATCGGTAAGGGAATCACTAATGGGAATCGGGTTTATCCCCACACATATATTTCTAAGGTTTTATAAACCGTTGGAATATGTTGTTCTTATTTATCTTTATCGACTGTTTTATTAAAATTGTGGGTATTAAAAAATCATCCTGACCGAAGTATTGGGCTCCTCCTCACTCGGCGCTCCCCCCATTCAACCCTACCTCCCCGACCCTTACTCCCGACCTTGTCCTCCCCTCCCCAACCACCGCCTCTCGACCCTCTCCTCCCCTATCCGACTCCCCTCCCCGACCTCCGCCTCCCAGCTCTGCATCCTGGTTCCACGTCCCAGCTCCGCATCCCGGATCCGCGTCCCGGCTACGCCTCCCGGCTCCTCATCCCGGCTCCGCATCCCGACTCCGCATCCTGGCTCCGCCTCCCGGCTCCGCATCCCGGATCCGCATCCCAGCTCCTGACCTGGACCTCCTAGCCTCCGCCTCCACCTCGACATTTCTTAAACAGGGTAATTTTACATGTGATGTTCCATTAATGTTATGGGAGGATATCGATGATTCTTTGTTGATTATAGGGGTTACCATGTGTAATGATTAACCTCTACGATTTGAAGTTGTAGATACTGGTTGATTTACGTTTCACATAGATATCTATAAATTAGTAAAATTGGGAATTATTTATGATAGAGTTGCGGTTATCATAAATATAAACATATATATATTATGTATGCTAAAAGTCCTCATGTCCGAATACATATCTTCATAAATTAATTACAAGACAAATAAATATATTATAATTAAAGATAAAAATTAAAATATATGAAAATGTATGTTAGTTATAGTATGGTGATACTGGTGTGGTACTCTATATGTGGAATGTGAAGTTGTAAATGGTTCTCAATCAATAGGTAGGTGTGTAATAAGAAAATAATCTCTTATAAGACTGAATTTTAACGGCGATGGAAGATATTAAAATGGGGTTATAGATAATGATAGATCATAAATTTTTTGATCCATACATGATGTAGTAATATGTGTGAAATGGAACAACAATTCACTCATCTTATGTTATAAAATCCTTGATTGGATTTATTATGTCCTAGAGAAATCAATGGTTGCTCTATATCAACACCAACATCTTGGTATGGGGGAATTTATATCTCAATTTCCATCTTAGGATCCATAAAATTTTTGATTGGATTCCTTATATCCTCAAAAATGGTATCAAAAATTTTCAACAACAGCCCCAAATCATTCCCATTCCATAGGTACATGGTAATTTTTATCATTATTATCACCCATAAAGGAATTAATCTTCTATAGTTTTAAAGAGAATTATCAATGGTCAACATCCCAATCATTCCTCTGACTATGAGATACACCTCTTTCATTTTGGGTCTGCTCGACAAGTATGATTGGAAATTCCCTTATGGTCACTATTCATAGACCAAGGTAGGGGTAATTTATGATAAAGGAAGTTAAAAACCATAAGTTTCATAAGACAAAATGGACTAATATGACCAGGGGTCAGATAAATGACCCTAATGCAACCCTCAAAGGAGGAGTAAACAGTGGATAATTTCTTTTTCCGTGGAGAGTGATGGGGTAAATCCCACTACTTGATACACCTTAGTGAACATCATCATAATTAATATAAAAATTGATGTCAACCAAGATTTAATAATATAGGGGAATGATGTGGAAACTATTCATTTAGGTGTAGGTGATGTGGATAAACAAACTAAGGCTACACATACATGTAATCTGAGAAATATGTAGAACATGGCACATAGGAATGAGGAATTTCCCTCACCTCGATGGAACTCTGCCTAGGATAAAGGTAAATGTGTGGATAGATACCAATCAATAACTAGGGGAATTGAAATTACCTCTATAGAAGAACTACTAGCACAATAAGAGAATGTGATATAGAATCTCAGATATATCAATGAAGAACTATCAGGGACAATATTTCTGCAGGCTATCGACTTCAAAAAGAGACAAAACACTCTCATCACATACATCAGGAGAGGGATAATATGCATTAAATGGTGTAATTTTAATGTTAGGTTGGGTATAGATCCATGAAATTTATTTACATAAATGAAAAAGTTTTGAATGATTACGACTTTCCTCTATTATGGTGACAACATCTTCCCCATTAGAGCGATCATTCATTATTAGCATAGATTTAGAATAAATGAGATATGAAGGTGGGGACACCTCATTAATACTTTCCCAATACCTATAGTTAGAAGGTGTCCTAGACAATAATACCTCAAGAACTCCTCAACACCACTGAATCATTGGATTCCAAAATGGCATCCATTGAAGGGAGGAACACCCCCATACAACCCAAAAATAAGTTATATCCCGAATGTGTGGATAAAACCTTTACCCTATCCAATTTTTACAATACTGTATTCTAAAGACTTGATTTTTTGGGAGATTCAAAATTTCATCTCACACACTTCATGTCCTAAAGAGACATTATTATGAGCCCCTAAGATCAGTAGGAGGAAACAAAACTAAGATGTTTTTGTATGTAATTTGGGAGGACCAACCTTATTTTAGTAAAATTGCCTTTCAGTAGGATCCATTGTGGAATGTAAATTTATTCGTTATCAATTCCTAGATCATTTAAAATACATCTTAATGAAAATAATGATTTTTGACCTCACAGATTGCAAACAATGTGAAAGTGATAGAGTTTCTTACTTCATCTATAGATGGAAAAGTTTAACATATTCACTCAGAATACCGTTATCAAAAAAGAAATGGATGGAAATTTGTGATGGGAATATTTAGGATGAGCTACGAACACCTTCTATCTTGATGAATTATCTAGGCAGATTCTATGATTTTTTAGAGACAACACAACGCTTAGAAGATTCCAATTGGAAAACCTAGGCCAAATCTTGGCCGACACCCATGACATAGGGAAAAAGGACTAGTAAGGTAGATAATGCTTCTCATACCCAAAAAACTGTAGTAGTTCCAATTCAAGAACCTAGGAAGGCCCTAAATCACACGACACCTACCATTGAGCGGCATTAAAAACAAATTCTCCCTTGAATGGAAGGAAAAAGTGATCTGGGTCACCAATGACTTGAGGAATGGATGGAAAAAGTGTAATACTTATTAAATGATAAGTTTTACAATTATTTCCTTACATACATGGAAAATAAAATAATCAAGGTACAAAAACCTATGAAACCTAATGAGGTCAACCTCACAGGCCATCATGTCTACTATTATTTTTATATGAGATTTGTCCACACCGTTTAAGGCTGATTTGTCTTCAATGACATTATGAAGAGCACAGTTGATTATAGATAGATGATATTAGAGAAGGCCCCAACAGAGGTGGAATATTTAAACTTTACCCATACAGAAGAGGAGGGTGACTATCAAGAAAAACTAACTATGTGTAGAAAAAATGTTCGATAAATAGATGACTCGAAAGACACTTGACTGATCTCATACCTCCTCCAATGGCCTGAAGGCCTTCAAATTTTTATTAAGATAAGACTGCATTTTAAGGGATGAATGGGAAAACCCAAAAACATCATGAATTGGGAAAAATAATTCCCTATGGGTCAAGGGAAATAAAACGAGATTGACAACATAAAAACTGCCCCTCCCCAAAATTTGAATTTGATGAAGCTCTCCCCCATTGAAAAGTTATTAAACAAGCAAGTGTCATGTTTCAAAGCACAGTCTCGATCCGATGGCTGACGCCATACCCTCTCAAATGACCAGATACAAAAAACTCTGCATAGATGAACTGAAAGATCTAAATCATCTCTTGGGGTTGTTCCATGTGGTCATGACCTGTTGCAAACCATCCGATGTGAAACAAGGAAGAACAAGCTCATACCATCATAAGAGAATAGATTTTCAAACCAATAATGATCACGACACATAGGGAGGAATAATTTAATATTCATTTTAACACACCATGATTTTTTTCTATGTCTAAATTTTTTTCTCTATGATATCTTACTTTTCACTAAACACCAAGCAGAAACAAACTACAAAATATTACTATATTATATTGACCTATTTTGAACAACCTAAATAATGAGAAATTAACATTCATTTTTATTTCAAAATAAATAATTAATTATTGTATTGAGTGTCACAATAACATTTTAGTTGAATTCATTTGGAAAATCATGCTCAATTAATTGTTTAAGAATTCTAGACTATATAAGACACATTATGATCATATATAGTGCTGTATCTAAAAATACCATTTATAATTTATTTTTAACATAATTATATGTGTACATACATAATTCTTAAACTAATCATGGAATGATTCATAATTAACATACTAAATTTTATGACCAGTAACACATGAAAATCATCTTCAAATCTTGATAATGTATGTTCCATAAATTATGAAAAACAATTAGTTAAATATTTTTTGTTTAATTTAAATTTTTTTAATAAGTATTAACGTACCATTTCAATGATATATTTAAAGGTGAATTGAACAACATGTAATGGTTTAGAGCATGATTTTTTAATCCATGCAACCAAACAATTTTCAAAGAATTTAATCAGTCCTTGAGATTTAAATATAAGTTATCATTTGTTTGTTGTTGTTCTTATTATTTCTATATATTATTTATTATACTTGTAAAGAAAATAGATCTCAGATTTCTTATCCAGGTTTAGGATTTACAATGATATCCAATGTGATCCTTTCTATATTTAAATGGAAAATAAATATGGAAAGATGGTTTATCCTGATCATTCTTATTATTGCTACTTATTCAATCATGGACTCCACTTGTTATTAAATATGTTTTTCTAGCTACTTATATGAATTGATTATTTTAATATTAAAATTGATTGTAATGAATTTTTTAAATATGATTTACATTGATGAATGAATGATAATTTTTTTTCTTGTTATAGAATGGATAGAATCTGGATGTATCGTACTAATCATATTTCAACCGAGTTTCAAAATAATTTGGAGCATTTTTTAGATTTTTCATTTAACAATGCGTCAGATGGAGGATGTATTCAGTTTCCCTGCTATAATTCTTTTGGAAGACCATGGTTAAGATGAAAAAAAGTTAGTTACCATTTAAGGAATTTTGGATTTCAAGATAACTATAATTGTTGGTTTCACCATGGAGAGACGAGTCAATATTCGAATGTTCATAATCGAAATGAATGAAGTGACATGGAGAATCTGCTATTTGATCGGTTTCCATATGTGCATCATTCCAAGAGAGATAACATGTTGGTGCAAGAAGACAATGATATCAGTACACATGAGGAAAATGTTGAAGACGATGATGTTGAGAGAGTGAAAATTTTATTGGATGATGCCAGAACTCCAGTATATCAAGAATGTACTAAAATCACCAAGTTGGAATTTTTAATGCAGTTATATCATGGAAAAACCATGTATGAGATTTCTAATACCTCCATTGATTTTATTATTACATTTTTGAAGGACATGCTTCCTGATGGTGCATATATTCCCTCCAATCATTACATGGCATGGAAGTTAATAAAGCAGCTTGGATTTGCTAATAATAAAGTCCATGCATGTCTGAAAGATTGGAGTTTGTATTTGGAGGAAACAACTGACCGTAATGACTGTAAAGAATGTTGTACAACTCGATCGAAGACAAATGCAGATGGAATACCATCTCGTGTGCCACAGAACGTCATGTGGCACATTCCATTGATTCCCAGACTTCAAAATCTATTCATTTCTCCATAAATATTAGTAAATATGCGATGGAATGATGTTGAAAGAATTAAATGTAATAATGAGCTAGTCCATCCTGTAGATGGATTAGCATGTCGGGCATTTGATGCACAACATCCTGATTTTGCAGCTGAGGTGCGTAATGTCAGATTGGGCCTATCATGTGATGGTTTTAATCTATTTGGTCAGATGCTTACTGGTCACAGAATGTGGCCGGTTTGTATTCATGTTTATAATCTTACTCCATGGATGTGTATGAAAAACCCTTTCAATTTCATGAGTATGCTGTTATCTAGACCTTTGGATCCTGGTAATGATATAGATGTCTACTTTCAGCCATTAATAAAAGAGTTGAAACAAAATTGGGATTTAGGTCTGCAGACATTTGATGCTTCTTCAAAGAATACGTTTCAGATGCGTGATGCCCTTCTATGGACCCTAAATGATTTCCCTACATATGCAATGATTTCTGGGTGGACTACGAAGGTAAATCTATCATGTCTCATTTGTATGAATAATACACGATCGAGAAGGCTTTAATATTTTCGTAGTTTTAGTTTCATGGGGCATCATTGATTCTTTCCAATGGATCATCAATACAGGAAGAATCGTCGAAGGTCTGATAATAATGTTGACATTGAAGAACCACCTCAACGTATGTTAGGAAGTGATGTGCTTGATGAATTGTATATTTCAGCTTTTCATTAGGGAAATGTCAGGTAAAATCTCGAAAGAGGAAGAATGATGATACTGAAGTCTCATAGAATTGGAAAAAGAGAAGTATTTTTTTTTGTGTTGGCATATTGGCCTACTAATTTGTTACATCATTGTTTAGATTTAATGCATATTGAAAAAAATATATGTGAAATTTTGCTTGCAATTTTTTTGAATATTAAGGGGAAGACCAAAGAGGACCTCCGATTAGTCGGGATTTATTGGATTGGGGTATTCGACTAGAACTACATCCTGTTTGTATCAGTGAAAACAAATGGAAAGTTCCGTGTGATTCTTATGGGATGACACCGGAAGAGAAAGATCGATTTCTGGCAGTATTGGAGAATATCAATGTTCCATATGGCTATTCCAGCAACATATCTAAACGAGTCAACAGAATACATTTGAAATTGAAATCCCTAAAAACTCATGATTATCACATCCTGCTTCATGAATTGATTCTAATAGCAATTCTGCATTTTCTATCCAATAATGTAAGAGTGGTATTGATTCAGTTGTGTCGTTTTTTAGAGTCCATTTTGCTAAAAGTTTATCCAAATCATTGTTGATAAAAATGCTGCAAGAGGCTCCGTTAATTCTGTGTGAGTTGGAAAAAAAATTCCTCCATCCTTTTTCACTTACATGTTGCATTTAACAGGTCATCTTCCAACTGAGACACTTCTTGGGGGACTAGTCGCTTTTCGGTGGATGTATCCCACTTAAAGAAATATGTGCACGTTGAAATCATATGTCCGAAATAAGAATTATCCTGAAGGTTCCATTGAGAGGAGTTATCTGGCCCAAGAATGTATGGATTTTTGTTCAATGTATTTGTCTGATGTGAGCACAAGACATAATCGACCAATGAGAAATGAAGATGAGCAGTATGAGGAAATTCAGCCCCCGTTTCCATCTCTTCCCCAAACAGGTGGAATTGTTGGGTCATATACATTGGTTACATTGAGCTTTGAAGAGCGGAATATGGAACAACGAACAGTCTTGTTTAATTGTGGTTTGTTCGATTCCTATATCAAGTAAGTAATTTGAATATATATATGTTATATCATATGATATCACATCACATATACCTTATACTTTTATTCTCATTTTATGTAGAGAACATAAACAAATTATAAGTATAGTTCATCGGTCTTTACCGTTGAGAAGGAGAGAGGCTATGCATGGCCAGGAGTTCCCAGATTGGTTTAAATCAAAGGTATAACCATTAAATTATATACCTTAAAATATAGATATATATTTAATTATATTATTCATATGTATTTCAGGTATTGAGTTTACCTGCTGACTTCTTTTCTCAAGAATTAAGAGCATTGGAATTTGGTCCAAATTCATTGGTTCGTGACTGAAAATATTTAATAATCATTGGATATAAATTTGTTACAACTGATAATGTGTTGAAAATGAGAACACAACATAATGGCATTATGTTAACTGCTAGAACATATTGTTATTCCAGTGCATCAGATAGTGGACCTCGATATGAAGATGTGTATTATTATGGACTGATTGAGAAAATATTGTTTTTGGATTACTACTCTCAAGGTCGAGTCAGTATGATGAAATGTAAATGGTTTGATTCAAGGACGTTACATGGTACATTTATTGATGATTGCAGATTTAGAGTTATTGACATGAGTCGATTCATGCATACCGATGAACCATACATTTTGGCATCAATGGAAATACAAGTGTTTTATGTGAAAGATCATCTGAAACCTAATTACGGTGTCATTAATTAAGTAATCCCATGACATATTTTTCATAATGTTGGGGATGAAATTGTCACCATTGACGCCCCCATCAGTTTTAGCCAAAATATTTTATTTTATGACACAAATTTTCCCATTGTGAGAGATGATGTTGAACCTGAGGTAGTGGAGGGTAATATATAAAAGCAACCATATATATTTAGAGTTCATTCATTTTACATGTACATGAGTTTCTCAGGTTAGTAAGATTGTAATTACTATAATTTAGTGTTAGTTTGGAATGATATGTCTGTTTTAGTAATGTTTGGTTTCATTTCATTTAATTATATTTATTTCAATACAGAAAACTGGGTTTAAAATGTGGTATTAATAATTGTATAACTTGGTTGTAAATTATCATTACTGAAAGATGTTATGACATATTTTGTCTTATTTGACTTCTAAGATATATGTATGATTTGTAAAAATTGTTGCTAAAATATATTTATTTTATTCTTATACAGATTATTAAGAAAACTACAGAAGCTCGCAAGAAAAGATTATTTGATGCTGATACTATTAGACGCGATCATGATATGTCTTCTGTGAGTATAATAATTCTAATATTTATCTACCGCATTACATATAATATGAAGTTCATATTTTTGATCAAATTTATTTTAGGGTTATATAACATTAGAGATTCCTCTTCCTACTATGGGACCGAGCAGGGATCCTCAGAGACCTAGGTGGGGCTCCCATCTTACCACTCCCCACACTGACCCATCAGTGGAATTCCCATATACCACACATGTCTGCCCTCCGCATGAGACCCCTGGGAAGTTCCCATACATGATGTCGTCATCATCCCATTTACCCTCTTTTTCCCATTCCATGTCCACGCCGACTCGACCTATGTTCTCACCTCCACAATTTCCATATCCATTCATGTATCCCCAGACCTACTACACATATTCTGACATGTCTACGAAACCTCCTTTTCCTACCATCCATCATACACATATTTAGTCTGTTCCTTCAGTTTCCACTCCTGATCATGAAGATCAGCCGGAGCATGTTGTAGAACAGATACTTCCTTCAGAGGATGCTGATCCAACATAGTCCACAGATGCCTCATAGCCTATTCAGGAGCCTGCATCATGTTTTTTTATTATAAATGTTTCAAATTATATCATTTCACTTATTTCATATTGTATTGTCACGTAACTCTTCTTTTTTAACCTCTTATGTTATTTAGTTGGATCTTATAGTAGGAGACGTGGGAGCACTCGAATGCGGGATGCCTGGAATCGCGAAACTCAGATTATGGTGGATTACAATCCTCAAAATCAAATGGCAGGTAAAAATGCTAATGAGTTTTAAAGTTTCATGGCTAAATTATCCAAATATCATTATATCGTTCTAGTGGAACCAGTTTCATGGAGACATATCAGTGCTGACATCTAGGATAGGGCATGAGCACAGATATGGGTACGTAAATTTTATAAATTTATATTTATATTAGTAATATATTTATATGACTTAACATTTTCGTTGCAAAGTCGATTTAACATTCCTAATGGTGAACTGCCAAAGCTGCTATGATGAGTGATCTTGGAGAGTATTGGCAGTCATAGAAGTATGAGTTACATATTGGTTGGAGGAGTAGAGTGGGTACCGAGTTTGAGGGTGTACCCACAAACCCTGACTATCCAAAAATTCAATGTCAAGAAATGATCTCACATTGGAAGACTGAACAATATAAGGTTCTACCCATCATTAATGGTTTTTATATAAAATTTATTTCTTATTACTTGTATTCTTTTTGTTTCTTAGGAAGTGTCACCGAAAAACAAAAAAAAACAATGATGAAATGATATATCTACACACATTAGGGCGCACTACAATGCCCGATCAAGAGAAGCGTCTGGTGCGTTCAATCCAATTTTTTGCATTTATCATAAATGGTTGTAATCCAAATTTGTGCGTTTCTCAAATACAGAAATCTGAATGGGGAATTAAAGGTCCTGTACCTCGTGCAAAATTATTCTGCTTCAATAGGAAAAGAAAATATGGAACTGTAGTTAATTCACAAGCACAAGAAAAAAATTTATGTTTTTTTTATATATATTTTAAAAATTTGTACGAAATTCGTTATTTAATATGTGTATAATTTCAACAGTCTTCCATGGAGGCCATGGATGAGCAAGGTGAGAACTAAGGGCCCAATGATCATTTGAGTCAGTTGTTAGGTGTGGAGCATCCATGAAGAGTCTGTTGTAGACAAGGAACACCATTTTCCCCTCTAGGTATTATTCATCATCAGACGCCTCTAATGCCTCTAAGGCCTCTGAGTTGGAAAGTATGCGTGCTGAATTAGTTGTGACAAAGAAAATAATCTTAGAGGAGCTTGAAAAAAGTAAGTTAATTAATGAAAATTTCATGAAAGTAATGTCAATGTTGATCTAGTCACTACAACCAGAGGTTGCTGCCACTTTTGGTTCATGTATAGCATCAATGCGCTCTTTACATGATGCCTCGGGTGACTCCCATGAGGGTCCTAGTGGCGATGACGGTGGTGGCTATAGATCTGGCAAGGATGTTGTTGATGCTGTTGTTGGTGATGAGGTTGATGTTGATGATGATGTTGTTGTTGTTTTTGCTGATGGCGATGATGATGCTGATGATGCTGATGATGATGATGATGATGATGATGATGTTGGACATGGGGATTAAGATGATGGTGATGGAGGGGATATTAATCCCCCCCATTTTTGACTTATCATAGAGACTTGTGTTGGAGTTTTAATTTTTTTTATTGTAGGACTTATTGTATGTGAATTTCTTTATGAAATGAAATGCATTTTGGATTATTTTTTCATCAGGGGTGTTATTTGAAAATTCTTTAGGTAATATTCACATGCCATTTTAGTTTTTATGTTTTGGTCTGTTAATTATTATCTTTCCATCTAATCATGGCCTTAGCAGTGGAGGGGAGGCTTGGGATGAGGGGATGCAGTGGAGGGTTGGGGGGGGCTGGGAGGGGAAGGTTGTGAGGGGGGTGGGGGTGCCGTGGAGGGCTGGGAGGGGAGAGGGTTTCATTCACATAATCTCTTTTTCATATACACGACATGATGAGGATGTTAATCAGGGGAGTATGACCGTGTCCTATACTTTGAAGAAATAGATCTCATCTATTGAAGGAATTGAGAAGGTTTAGTTGCTTCTGATTTTTTATTTAAACATAAAGGCACTGATTGGTATGTGATCTGAAAGTTATATGAATATTCGGAGCTGACTAACTTATTTAGATGTTTCATATACTGTTTGTGGTTTTCATCTTTCCTTTCTCTAAATTTTAATGTGGTTTTGTGTGTTTTAGAAAGACTCCAAATAGAAAAGAAAAAGACGGTTTAGTGGGGAGGGAGGGGAGGGGCTGGGCAAGTGGGGAGGGGGAGGGGCTGGGCTGTGGGGAGGTAGGGGAGGGGCTGTGCAGGTGGGGCTGGGCAGTGGGGAGGGAGGGGGAGGGTCTAGGAAGGGGGTTTGGGCAGTGGGGAGGGAGGGGGAGGGGATGGGCAGGTGGGGAGGGGTTGGTATGGGGGCTGGGCAGTGCGGAGGGAGGGGGAGGGGCTGGGCAGGTGTGGAGGTGGAGGGGTTGGGCAGTGGGGAGGGAGGGGGAGGGGTTGGGTAGTGGGGAGGGGCTGGGCAGGGGGACTGGGCAGTGGGGAGGGAGGGGAGGGGTTGGGAAGGGGGACCGGGCAGTGGGGAGTGGCTGTGCAGGGGGGCTGGGTAGTGGGGAGGGAGGGGGAGGGGCTGGGCAGGGAGCTGGGAAGTGGGGAGGGAGGGGGGAGGGGTTTGGCAGTGGGGAAGGAGGGGGAGGGGGAGGTGGGGAGGGGGAGGAGCTGGGGGAGGATATGGACATGATGTTGACTTATCCACCATCCTTAAAGGTATGGTTTTACAACACCATTTTTTATATCATGACAAGTTTTCTTTTTACTCAACTACATCCTCAAATATCCAATTTAACCCCACACTCATATTTTCATAATATGATTTAGTAAGCCATCATGTGCTCCCAGAAATGAATTTGCAGCTGATTTAGTTGATTACCATGGTGCATTATAGGATCGACCACTCCTAGGACATCACCTTTCTTCAGCGCCTTCTGAACAATCATCAACGTGGCACTGTCTTCTAGTTGAAGGTAAACACTTCTGGTTTCTATCATTAAACCAGACATTTCTGACTATTCATTGTAGCACACATGCTCTGTTTCCACTCTGTTTCCGGCCATAATTGGTATGTGGGATGCAGAGTGAATCAACATTTTGGAAGCTGAGAGTGTTCTTGAAGGGTGCACTGGAAACACAAAGCAAGTGCATAGGTGAGGTGGATGTTAACAAAACCGCCCAGAGCAGCCACATCAATCGAATGTTTACCGATGTGTTTCTCACCCCGCAATAGGTATGTTCTCATAATATAGTTGATATAATCACCTAGACAATTTGCAGTATTTCCCTTCGCATAATACTTTTCATACGTTATTACACACTTCATCTTTTAAGATGAATATTGATTATTTTTATTTATATATTCCAGGTGACTCACGCTGCACATGAAGAGAGCAATGGAATCCTGCACTAACAAGTTCCAGATCTCTTCAACAAGTATGATTTCCTAAAATTTTGGAATTAACCTCCCTACCATGCATCATTTTTCATTTGCATTTACACACTATATGAATGCAGGTTATTGGTAGTAAAATCATGGAGTAGACCACCCTTTATCCAACATATGAATGCATGTGATATGTTTTCACTATTGACTCCACTGTATATTGATTTTTGTGGGTCATTTCTAAGAGTTGCTAGACATACATTGATTGTTCTCATCCCTGCGTAGCGATGAACCGAAATATTGGTGAATGTGCATGGGCTGGTGGAATGAATGCCTTCGATTTACAAGCATGCAGAAGAAACTTAAGAGATGTGTATCATTTATGTCTCAGCGAGGATTGATGAAGGTATTTTTTTCCCAACTAAATCTTCAACAGGATAGGACGTATGGAATTTTATATTTTTTACAACTCAAGCAGTAAATAATACAGTGATATTCACATTCTTCATGAGTTTGACTGGTATTTCTTGTGTTATAATCTGTTTTGTATTATAGTGAGTTGTATTACCTTAAATAAACATACCTTAATGGAACATATTTAGTTGGACATCCGATTTTAGATTTGTTTTCTGTTATTATCTGTTCTTTAATATAGTGAGTTGTAGTACCTTATCAAAATTTTAGGATGTTTTCTAACAGTTACAGTACCTTATCTGGTTGGGTCTGCATCAAAATAAAACATGTCATGCATCTACATATTTCATGTAGGGAGATTCAGGGGGAGGGCTGGGCAGTTGGGAGGGAGGGGGGATGGGAAGGGGGGAGGTGGAGGGGATGGGAAGGGGGAGGGGGAGGGCTGGGCAGGTGGAGGGTCGGGCAGGTGGGAGGGGGAGGGCTGCATAGGGTGAGGGCTGTGTAGGGGGGAGGGTGAGGGCTGGGCAGTGGGGAGGGATGGGGAGGGCTGGGTAGGGTGAGGGATCGGCAGGTGGGAGGGTGAGGGCTGGGTAGTGGGGAGGGATGGGGAGGGGATGGGCATGGGGAGGGGGAGGATCATGTATTTAACATTCAAAAATTTTAAATTAGGGAACAATCTTTGAAATGGGTCAGGTTCCTCGTGGAAGCTCCTAGTTCACTAGGCCTGGTGGTAGAAGAAAAGGGTCTCATCCCAGTCACTCTACAATGAATATGTTAAAACACAAAATAAATCACATGACGATTCTATGGAACTTCTAGAACAATGCCTTCATTTTCATGTACATGTTTGTGTAACCATATGAGACCTATGATTTTGAAACTGGAAGATATGTACAAGTATTGATTGAATAATAAAATGGTATTTCTATAATTGAAACGGGTGAAGTTACATGACTCGTCGACCGATGTCATTACTTTCAATTGACTATCAAGTTTGGAAGTTATGAATATACATGATCCTTCACTATACTACTGAGGTGTATAAAAATGAGAGTCCAAGGTCGATCCCACAAGGAACACGAGTGATCTGCAAGATCCTGACATTACTTAATTGTTAACCTGGTGATTTGTAAGAAAAAATCAGTTCAAACAGAATTTTAAAACATGAATTTAAATAATATTTAAAGACAATTAATAAACATATAAGACAGATATCAATTTCAAAGGATGTTTAACAAGATATTTCCACCTCTTTCATTCATGAACGAGTCGAATAAATTTGATGCAAGATCGTTCTAAAATCATGAACTTCTCTATGGTCAAGTCCATTGATTCTGCCTAGGTTAATCTAGTTCTCTTGGTCAGAGAAATAAACTAACATAAGGGCATTAATATGTTGATAATATTTTAATTATTAATTGTTAACCATAAGTGAGGGTTATTTATTTTAGCTTTTTAATTCAACTCATGTCTACAAATTCTTTCTTTTCTGTTATAATGTTTTAATGTTATCATGTTTTCATGTTTTCGAGGTTGACATGGCAGCCCTGTTACACATGGGTGATGGGGATCTTAAGTGTTTGGGAATTCCAAAGGTAAATGACTTAATATTCCTTCATGTTCATTGATCATAGGTTTTTAATGTTCATTGTAGGAGGCCAATACTGTCTGATGGGGGCATCAGATTTCTATATTAGATTTTTTAAAATTATTTGCTGTTTGACTCAATTGGAGGGGGCAATTTTTATCTTCACATGATATCTAGACATGACATGAGTTAAACAGGTTTGGGTTAGACATAAAGTGGTTTAGGTTGTGATATGGTTGAGGAATCTTACCCAAATAACTCAACATGAGATAAAATTTTATTATAATTAGAACAACAGATGTTTTCAGAGGATGGATATGAGCAACATATGCATGTAAATCATTTGGCTCCATCATTACTTACAGTTTTTCTCTTGCCATATCTTATTTGAGCTTCTCCAAGTTTAATTGTTAACATGAATTCTGTTGTAAGTTGTTTTGTTTGAACAATTCATTGTCTTTTACATATTACTTCTGAAATTGAAAGTGAAAAACTTTATGAGCATGTCCAGTCTTAGTTATTTGCTCATTACATCTACATGATTTATTAGCTGATTTTTTATAGCGTTTCAATTCATTACTGCTTTCTTTGCACCACAATTATGGGTTTGAGATACATTTTTCTCTTCCTTTCAATAGATACATCATGTTGGCATTGTCGACTCTAAAGATATGAATGTTATTTCTAGTGAAAAGAAGTTCACCAGTTTAGTGGGATACTCCAGCAGCAAACTTGCACATTTGCACATGCAGCAGTACGGTGTTTGGTAAGAATGTGGGTCTTCCTCTATTTTTTAGTCAAGATACTTTGACGAGGTCCTATAATTTCCATTGTATTTTCATGTTGGGATTGATATACCAGAGTAGGTATTTTTAGGTTATTGTTGACTTATTATATATTTGAATCGCATGATTGATATGTCTGTAGGTACAGAATGGTAGGGAGGTGTAGTTGCAACTTCTTGGCGAACAAGTCTATACCCACGGTTTTCCAAACCGTGGGTACATTCTGGGAGTTTAATTCAGTACACACACAATTTGCAAACCGTGGGTACATATGGTGAGATTTAAATAACTATACCTATGGTTTGAAGACTGTGGGTACATATGGTGAGATTTAAATCACTATACACATGGTTTTCAAACCGTGGGAATATATGTCTATACCTACGGTTTGTTAAAATGTGGGTAATGCGAATTTTTCTTCATCTATACCCACGGTTATATGAAAACCGTGGGTATAGACCTATTGTGAGGGCACTTCAGCCAGCAGTTCTTGAATCCGTGGGTATATCCTATACCTACGGTTTCAAGGGCTATACCCACGGTTTAAAACATTGGGTATAAGTTCTATTTCCAATAGTGAATATCAAATTTCAATTTCCACTCATTATGCTTTACGCATACTTCATTGATTATTTTACTCCATGATTCTGTCTTTAATTACTATTTATTATAATTTGTTTAAATTCTACTCCACTTTTTGTTTATATACTTTTGATACACATAATCACTCCACTGGTTATTTTTCAAGTCATCGATTTGAACTTGATAAGAGTAGTTTTAACTCAATCTCCATTTATTGAGTTAAAAATCAAATTAATTTGTGTTGTTTTTACAAGAATTTGTGTGAATGTCCTCTGATTAATTTACACTGATTATACAGTCATATTGAAAATATTTATATATGTCAAACATAAATATGTCGTTGATTTATCCTTAACCTAAGGATATGGTCTTTAAAATAGATTTAATATCAATTTACAATCCATTGAGACTTATTTTTTTTACACAACAATTCACATTTATATGGTCTATATAATGTACTTTGACATAGTATATTATGAATCCCTTTATTCCCATGATATTACAAATTTTTATTACCTCAGTTATTTATATTCAAGTGTCGCTCTTTTGATTAGGAACACTAACTAAAATTTCATTTTAAAATGTTTTAATTATTTATTATTCTAAATATTTATCATTAATGTCCTTGTTTTAATAATGGTTTTATGAATTAATTTAATGGACATTAAAGTTTTAAAAATATAATTCCTTTAAAAAGTTTCAAAGTGTTATGGGACACTTTGATTCCAATATTTATTTTAAATGGAATCTTGATAAATAATGATTCTTTTAAATGTTTTCAAGAAAAGGGGGTTATTTCACTGAAATAGTTTTGAATATTATTTTCATCTATGTCAATATCATTCATTATTCACTATTGAGGTTTATATATTATAAACCAATCTTCAATATTGTATTTAATGAGTTATGTCTGACCGTTGATGGTCTATTTTTATACCGTTCATTGGTTGTGGTTAAAATATTGATAGTTCATATGCTAGTTTTAATATGAATGATCAGATTATGTTTTAACCATTTCATATGAGGAATGAATTGGACTTAGTATGTGATGGGTGGAGCTTGCTATAGCTCCTTGATGCATCGGTAGGTCTCATGAGACGAACTAGTGTCTTGGCACAAGGCCTTGACAAAATCTTATTTGTAATCTTGGAACAAGGCCTTGACTATGAGGTTGTCAAAGTCTGGCATTATACACTACAACATTATGAATGTGGCAATCGATATTGCATTATATTATTCAAGTAGTTTAATATCCATAGATGGAATTATTTTGATTTTTTTCCATATTATGATTATGTTTATGTTTTAAAAGATTTTGTATTATTTTTATACATTGCCTTAAATGTTTATGCTTGTTTATGAAAGTTTCCGCTATATTGTTATCCTTACTGAGTATCTGAGCTCACCCCTTTCTATGTTTTATTATTCCCAGGATGTGAAGAAGTATATTATGACTCACCTGCAATGATAGTATATGGGATCTTAGTGTTCTCTCTGTAACAAATGTTGTTGTATATTTCCATTTTATGTTGTAATGTTACCCTTATGAATGTATCTAGTACTTCGAAGGATACTAAACTAATCAATTTTAATAGATTTTATCTTTTGTGGTCATGCCAATGATACGTACTAATGCACCGACTCTGGGCTTCTGGGGTCAGAGCATTACGATTTTAGCCATAATTGATGATCTTGATGAAAATGGATGAGTATATATATCCTTTTTGCGATTTTGTGATGGAATGTTGGGTGTTTTCAGCTAGGAAAAGAATATTTAGTAAGGAATATCATTTAGGTATTCTTTTTAAAATCCATTTTTAAAATGCAGATATGAGAACAACCTTGGTTTTTGGGTTTTCAGTTTCCATATTATGATATTTTGTAATTTTGGCATGGTAAAAAATATAGTGAGTTTGAAATGGAAAGGAATACACCCATGTACTATAGTGGTTCAACAATGGAATATATGTAAGGGGCTAATGTGGCCTTTTTTAGTGGATTAAACACTATGGTTGTAAATAATGTTATATTAAAAAAATGATATATTCCAAATATTTAGGTTCATATAGACATTTCAAAAGTGTGAAATTTATATAACAATGTTAACCAGTTATATAATGTCTATTGTGGAGTAAATCACATAGTTGTGGAGTTCTATGAAGGGGTTTCACTATAAATAGTTTTTTTTCACTCATTTTTTTCATAATTAAATAAATTATATCAGACCGTAGATGATTATAATATATTCATTATTTTATTTTAGCCATAATTGTATGATCTAAAACATTTTGATCACATGGTGATTTATTCTTCAATCAAAGGCTCCTCATTCACATATATATCGTTTTTTATTATGTCTATTGTTCCTCTTGTATGTTTATAAATGTGGGTTCCATTAATAATTAGTATTTGTTTAAAATTTACTGATATGAGTATTTTATGAATTTTCCTTCCACATTTTCAATTTTGGTTTATTTTAATTTAATCCCCTTATACATCATCATTATTATGTCATGTGTTTGATTCTTTAATAGGTTGGAAATTCAAGATGTATAAAAATGATATATGTGTAGTTGTGGAAATTGAATATTATTGTTTTTATTGGGTTGAGGTTTTGAAATATCATTAATAGTATAATGAATATAAAACTAAAATTGAGAGGGAAATGGGTTTTTTGGATGTTATTATCAATGTTCTGTATTGATGGTTCTAAATTGTTTTTTATTATTTTTTCTACTCTCAAAACCCTCATGATTTTCCAATTGATATTAGAAATAATATTTAATAAATTTGAATGTGCATAATGATGGATTGGAATTGGGTTTTGTGAAAATAGAGAACATTGTGAATTTGTTTACTTATGTGGGGATTAACTGATATGGATGTATTATAATAAAGGGGTGGTGTTGGGTTTTATTACTATGGAAATTAGTATTGTTTTTTGGTTACATGGTTATGATTCTTGGTATTTGTGTGTTATTAGATATAGAAAATAGTTTCCGGAATATGGGTAATAATTTTTTCTGTATTTTTTTAGCATGGTTGCTAGGAAAATAGATTCCTTGATAATTTGGATGCCATTTTGGATGGTTTGGGAGGTAATTATCATATAGAAGTGTGTAAAGGTAAATGTGATGGTTTGATGAGGTTGTGATGGTAATTTAAAGTTACTAGTAATAGGGATTAATTTTAAAATAAATCATTTTTTAATTGGTAATGGTAGGTCATAATGGATTGAATTCACAATTATTTTACGATGTAAATAAAATTAGGAAAGTGGGATATTAAAATATAAAATTAAGAGATAAAAGTTAATTAAAAATTGTTATTTAATATTAATATTACAATTAAATAATTCTACAAAATTAAATATTGTTACATAATGAAAAAATTTATCAAATAATATTTTTAATGTTAATTATGAGATTGAAACGTTATGGACTCTGTGATGAATAGTATCATTCTATGGAATAAATGTAAATTATATTTAATGAGTGGAATGAAATGTTAATAATGATTGTATTTTTTCCTTATGTGAAATTGGAAGTCGGATATGTGATATTATGTTGGTGTAAATTTGTATAAATTGGTGGTAATGGTATAATGGTTATAATTTATAATTCTAGTATTTGTTGGTATGGATCCCATATATTTGTATAGTTGAAGGTATATATACATGGAATGTTTTATATTACATCAAATAAACTACCACTCCAATTGGTTAACCTAATAGGAAACCATAAGAGATCATTGGTTTAAGGGTTTTTCCTATTCATCTATGATGTAAAAATATTATATTTCTAATGTATCCAACACTCATTATGTCACTTTTGAAGTGTTATTGGTTAATATTCCATGAGGTTAATATGAGTGGGATATATTTTACTTTATTTAAAAGTATTATGTATTTATTTAGTGATTTTGATGTGGATGTGGTTATGATACATGGTGGGGGTCAATCATAGTACAAGAAATTAATATAGTTGATGTCTTTCATGTTAACAATAAACAACTATGATGATGATTATGATATTATGTGTGACTGTCTTAATTTATGGTATTAATTATGTGTTTTTAAAATGATTTAATTGTTTTAAATGACTATTTTGGAACTCTTTGGGGAAGAGAGCATCAAGATGTAAGAAATTGGGGTGTGAGGGTAGCTAAATTACATGGTAAGTGGTTGTGGAGATACATCATGATAAATATAAATAATTTTTTATTAAGATACTTTACATGGATGTGTTATTAGGTGAGTAATCATTGTTGCAACCTACAATAATAGACTTTGTATATGTATAAGTTAGTTATACTAATTATTCTAAAGGTAATTATAATATGTGATCAACATTTTTTGATAATTTTTCAAAATGATCTTTAAAAAAATAATTTTATTCTCATATATATATATATATATTCTATATAGTTTTCCATGAAAATTTACTGATGGAACTATGCTGTATTAGCTCCTAGAGATTACGTTTTTCATTTTTGGGACTACCTAAAGATTTATTTTGGGTATTTCTTATTTAAAAGAAAATGTGTTTCTATGAAATTTACATTCATTATAATAAAGTCATTATTTAAATTTTTATGAATTTTATCTCTTCTTTATCCTATATTCTTAGTATTATATCTATATTGCCACTCAATTTTGTGTTTTATACCATTGGTAAAAGTGACTAACCCATAGATAAGGATGGATTCCTAATAGGGGAATGTTAGAGTACATTATTATTTATATGGATCGACATGGAATCAATGATTTAATTTTTAGTTTTTATTTAATTATATTTCCAAATTATTTCACTATAATAACTAATGATCGAATAATAATGTTCATGTTATATTTTTCAATAATATTTTTCACAATTAATAAGCCTTTTGAAAATAAATAGTTATTTTTCATAACAAAAAAATGTTTGATAATTTTCAGTAATTCTCATCAAATAAAATTTAATATCATTCATAAATAATATTTTAATTAATTTATAAAATATTTTTACACATGCAAACAAAATGGATAATAATATGGGGAGAAAACATTTATTTAAAATTGACAAAACCAAGATTTTTTTGTATAAAATTTAATGAAATGAATCAATATATAATTTTCTCCAACATTTATCACTATTTTTGAAAAGATTATACTTATAAAATAATCAAACATTAATTCATTTTATCTATTTTATATAATCCTTTATAGTATTGTTGAAAAAAAATAAAAATTATAAGATTGATTAGAATTGTTATTTAATAGATGTGAAAATTTTAGGAAACCGTTTACTATGGTTTAATCATAGGGTTTCTATAAAATTTCATATCTTAGAGGAACCAAAATAAAAGGCCTAAAAATAGAAAAACACTACAATAGAAAAACATTAAAATTTAAACCATTCTAGGATATATGGATTTCAATGAGAAATAATATTCAATACCAGAATATGGCTTTTAATTGTAAAATGGTTCATGATGGAAGATTCAATGAGAAAAAAATTAATGAAGTCGATTCAGAATTAAAAAAATTTAGGTAATAAGAAACAAATATAATATATAAAATAAGTTAAGTTAAATAATATTTCG